>JAQGAU010004987.1:0-10806 GCA_034698045.1 Paramacrobiotus richtersi | reverse complement strand
TGCCGACAATGGGAGACGCAGTGTGGGATGAATTTTAAAGTGATCCCCCTTGGACTGCTTATTCTCGACTGGGGGGCCCTGCATGCCGCTCCGGCTGTATTTATTATAGGTAAGACATCTTCTCTGTAGATTATTTCGACGTGATTGTTTTTGGCCACTTTTATGCTCTCCTGGTATTGTACATACTTTTTTGCTCGTGCTAACTGAATCGTGATAGATATTCATCCACGCGTTGGATCAATAAGTTATATAACATACAAACGGGTAAATATGCACTGTTTACTCTCAGGATGAGATAGTCAACTCATCCCTGTTTACCCTCATTCGGGGAGAATTAAAGTTTGGGTCCCGATGCGGACCGGAGTAAACTGAATTATGAAAAAAGCGATAATATATCCGGGTGATCGTAATGCAATAGCACGCTCGTCGTGCTATAGTAAACAGTGTATTGACCAGTGTTTCCTTCCGTTGCGGAAGCAGTAGTACGATCTACGTCAATGATTGTAGGAAGTGTTCGGTTTGGTCCAAGTTAGATTCGCACGCTACATCCTTGCGTATACACAGATATTTTCATCACCCTTGTTTGCTTTGCTTTTTCAAACGTTATACTAGGTGTATCTTCTCTAGAAGCAAACTGTAAATAAAAAGTGACAGCTTGTTTTTATTTCATTACATTGAAGAACAGCTTAAATTAACACTCTAAATCAAAACCGGAATTAAACTTGGCATTCAGAACGTTAATGTGAACGACAATACAAATACATTGAAAACTGCAGCTTTTAACATAAGTTGGAACTTGAAGTAAACGACACAACGGTTGTGTTTGCTCAATACTGTTTAACGTCTATTACAATCAGTGGTAGCCAGCACACGACGTAACACACCAACATGATCGAGCATTCAAAAAAGCCAGAAAAACTAGACCTTCAAAAATCTTTTACATTTATACTCGGTAGGTTCCTACATCCACGTCTTCATCGACCACCACCACCGCAAAGTCCAACGCGACAGATCCGTTGCCGAACGGATGCCCTTATCCGCCAACAACAGCCTTAACTCCTTAAGCAGTCTCCGCACCCGGGTGAAACGCGAATCCGTCCGTCCGTATCTGATACTTTCCCTGACCGCGACCAGTATCTGCGTCTGCTGGGTGCCGCCGCTGATTATCTTCACGGCCGCCTGGGTCCCGTGGATCACGCCTTGCTCGGTACATACGTACTTTGCCGTAGCGGTATCACTGTACTCGATGCAGGCGCTGTTTGATCCACTACTCTTTGCCATTTGTTTGTACATTGACCAGTTTAAGATGCGGATGAAGACGCGTGGGATGGTGTGATTTGTCATGGTTACTAGTGACAGGTTTGACGGTGATTAGGGGGAGAGTTGTAACTGATTGTACGATTTGTTGAGATAAATTTGGATCAATATTTTTATGAATCAATAAACAACGCTTTTTTACACTGGGTTATGTGTCTGATTGGTCAGAAACTAATAAGGGAAAGTGCAACAAAGAGCTCGAAATAAAATTGGCGAGAAAACTGTGTTGTAGCGGCAATCATTCCTAACATGTTTTCCGCCTAAATGCTGCGTTAAAAATGCTTGCTTTTTTTGATTTCCTGTTGTCAGATGCCGACGCTTTTTGAGACGACAACAACGCTTGCGATCGCGAGGAAGCTCAAAACTCAAGATTATTCCTTATCGCTTGCTGTGATTACACTATCTTTGAATAGCTTTAATTTATGTTAAACATATTTATTAGCTGGTGAAGCGCAAATGTGATAGGTTCATTAATGTACTTCGACGAACCGATCCAAAATATGCAATTCGCGCCAACCGCTCTCGTCATTCCAACCAAGCATTCCGCACCTGGCTTGGAATCGCTGTCTGGTTAACAATTAGGTAATGTTGTCCCTCGTCTAATCCTCGTAATTATACCGTCAGAAATAATAGCGTGACGGGAAAGGTCATGCATAGGTTACTATCACAAGGGAACAGCAAGTAAATGTCATAATTAATTAATTGCAACGAATGCATGGAATACGTCAATGGTCAATTTGGGGGTTGAAAAATTAATGGCTTTGCATGTGTGCCGTGTCGGTGTTCCTGATCTATTATGCCTGAGATCTCACTATCGCTAAGTAATGAAACTTGACAACAACTAAGTGATTATTCCGTGATAAACTGCCAGTGTCAAATTGTCCGGAACAGTACTAGGACTCATAACTGCATGTCTCTGCCAGCCGGATACAGAATCAACAGTTTTATTGGTAACAAAATATGCCTCTGAGCACGCCGCCCGACAATGAGATAAATCAAGAATCTCACTCGATTTTCGGGGCTCGATAACGAAACACTGTTCTAATGTATATTAAAGTAGAACAATCAAAGAATTAACTGCAGTACCAGTAGTGATTCTAGCGCCAGCTTCGTTGTATCACAATTCCAATAAACTTTGTATCATACCTAGAAGTATTGAATGATAGTTTGTTGTCCGATGCAACTGGGCAAGACCCGCTTCGAGTCAACAGACAGCGGATACAACAGTAAATCATAAGTTTCCAGAGGTCGTAAACATGAACACACAAATGCTGCTTCACATTTCACAACACAAAAGGAGTTTGTAGAATTAATATTAGTAATAATAACTTCAGACGTATCTCAAGAGATTGCAGAGAGAGGCATGTTCTTCTCAAGCCAGACAGGTCCGTCCAACCAGTTTCGTCCAAGCCACTACGAGTACACAGTGCCCCTAGGTGCACCGGAAATGCGCGGAAGTTTATCGCGTGGTGGTGGACCATGCGATAAACTGCATACAAAGGTGCATGCTGTTTGTTGCCACATGGATAAATGTAGCGGAATCGAACAGGGTTGATTGGTACAGCTAAAAAATGTTTATTTGTTTCAACAGCTTGTTTTGCGTGTCTTAAGAGGCAGTGCCTACCGGGCACAATCTCAGCTCCCAAGGTCAATTATGGACAGTTTTTTTGCTGCCCTTTATATCTGCGTCGCGCACGCATTTACCATAGTGATATGGATATGATCTCGCCGGGAGATTGAGTCATCTGATCGTGCCACGACTCACAAAAAGATTCATTTCTAAAAGTTTCATCCAGTGGAATGACTTTTTTTCTGATACTGCAAATGCTACAATAGCGCTGCATGAGCATGCTACTTAGTTAGCCTTCTAGTGATCTTGGGAACAACCGAAATTCCTTTGTGGGACGAAATGTATCCGTATGTAGTGAAGCTGAAGCTTAGGTGTTACTGACGTCAGAAAAGTTACGAATTAATGCGGTTATAAACCGGAGCAGCGCAATGTCATACAATCCGCTTCCGAAATTGCCCTCTAGTGTTAACCCGGGAACCCCGTCGTCATGCTTTACTTGCTCGTTATGCCGACAAAACACTTGCCGTAGTATCATATTACAGGCGTCTTTAGAACGTTTTTATGTCATCCTGATAATGTCTTTATAACACTTTGAACAGCAGATGAAATTCCTCAAACAAGGCTAATTGACGAATGCGCTAGCAACTAATAAGAGCCACCGAAGCTGACTGAATGGTTGCAAGACAGACGCTCTGTTTTCTAGTTTATTTTTCGCCATGCCTGCAAAAAACTAAAATCCAGCCATGGACTTTACGCAGCGCAGCAGATTTACCTCTTTACTTGAGTTTAAAACACAATATTTTCCACGTGGTACCGCGTACAAGCGATGTCGTACATGGCAGATTTCGAAGAGAAGCAATAAAATTGCAAAAAGAATTAGCATACAAGCAAAATAAAACGCTTTATCCAGTCTCCTCCAGGTTATCACATGGGCGACACTTGTCCTTTCCGAACCCGGTCGTCGAATTGTTGATTGTGCCGCCAGCTTATCCGCGTATGTAATAATTTTGTGTATACCCATTAAATGTGTCGGTATTCCAGTCTGCACCATCATCAGCAGTCTAGAAATAAAAAAAGCTCGAAGTCTTAAAACCTTTGAGTATTTTAAGCAGTTCCATGTCGTACTTTTGTGCCATAATTTTCGAAAATTTCTTGTCTCTTTTGCTTTGAAAAATGGATATCCAACGGCCAACGTACCACGGAAACACGGGAACAATATTGTGATTACTGCATTCGGCGAAATCTTCATAATAGCACAACATAGCGGTTTTTCCAGATGCATTCGAAAGAAGACGAAAAACTACAGCATCCGACGTGGAACTTTCCAGCCAGCTGAACTTGGTGTTTTTATATTCTTCTGGTAGAAAAAGGTTTACTTGTCGTATTGACAAATTAAACTCGGAGCTGGCAAATTCTTCCGCTGAACGAAATGGAGCCGACGAGACGCTAACGCTTAGCGTTGCCGTCAATGAAGTTACGATGATGGAAAATATGCTCATTGTCCAAGGAATCCATACCAACAGCAAGAGGCTATATGCGGTACCTCGCTTCTTTGTTACGGTAGCCTCAACTACGCGTACGAACAAATAACCAAAAATCGAGAATCATCATAATACAAGTTATACACTTACCTTGGCTGAACACGATACTGAGAAAATCCCACCATGTATCCGACAGAATTCTGTACAACGTCGAGAAATGAAGCTCTTGTCGAGTTATGCTTAAGTTGTTGACAACGAAGCGCATCGCCAGTAAAACGGCGCACAGCAGAAAGGAAGCAATGCCAATGTTGATCCAAGCAGTTGAGCCAAAACTACTGCTCAGTCCAGACAGAATTGACAGGTCTCCGCCGTGTTTAATATGAGACGTATGCACGGACAGATGATATTTTCGCATAAGATGCAGCGGTACCAAATCGAAATCCATGCTACGGGATTGATCGATAGTTAGACCACACACACTGAGATCGGAACGACCGGTCAGTACATCTAGTGGTGATCCGCCTTCTGATGTACCGAATTCTTCGGGTTGCCGTTCAGGAAGTAGCAACAGCCTATAAGCCAACATGCCATTCTTCGATTACAGTGGTTGGCAGTAACCTGGATCTGTAGCTTTCTGTTATCTTGCATACAACGTCAACGTCTGTCTATTAGTATAACAGATAATAGCTCGTAACACCAGGAAAGCCTTTTGCTAAGGAACAACCAGAAACTAACCTTAATCCCATTCTCGAAGTAATCTCCTTGAGAATAGTAACAGAAAGACCGCAGAAACATTGCGCTCCTACTGGAGATCTGTAGCTGTAGGGAGGATTATCATTGACGCTGACGATTAGTGTGTCATTCCGTCGCTTTAACGGCTCTGCTTCATGAAGGATATCCGAACAGACCATGTATGATTTGCCACACCAAAGCATCGTTCTAGCTTATATCAATCTAGCCAACGGTTGTGGAGTAACAAGGTTGTCCAAATCTCTGAAAAAGGAAATCTCGTCATACTGCGCGAAACGTGGGCTATATTTCTTTCGCATCTCGAAATGGATAACAGCCGATATCGGTCAAGAAAGTATCTACAAGTAATCAAAGGTGGTATCTAGTACTAGCTACATGATAAGAGCGCATCCACAAGTAAATGCTTACCTGGAAGTGTACGATTTCTGCAGTACTCTGCAGGTTTTAGAATCCTACACGTGACAAGATAAACATTACAGGCACCGCTAGGGTTTCGATCGGGAGATTCGTGCATTAAGAAACAACGCATTCGTATGAATTTACGATCCCTCAGGACACTTGTTCAATACTTCGCTAAAGAGGTGACGACATATGCTATCGACGGTTTGGTTAGGAATTCGCTTTCATGTTTGTATCAAAACAAACAAACACTCCCTGGAATCATTTCCAAGGGGTTTTACTCCATGCGATTTTGTTGCTTCCGATCGAACGGGTTAACGGGGTTATTTTCCCTGGAGACAGGAGTTGGTTAGTCATACGGATACTGCTGATATCGCACTTCACAGACACGGTCACCTTTCTATTCTCGATATTCGTTGATATCCGTTAGGCATGCCACGCAAACTTCTGTTGCCGCGTCTATTAATCAACGAGCAGAACCATACTAGATCCATTTATAACAAACCCGATTGATTTAAGTCACGACATTAATTTAATGAATATTGTTCTCAAAGCAGCCAGTACTTCACTCTTAGGTTTGCGTGAACGCTGCATTCCCTATTCAATTATTTTTTTATTGGCAAAAGCCGCAGAAAATCACAAGGCCAGCGCGTTGAGACGACTGCAAGTACATTAAAATTTCAAACATCAAAGTAACAACCAAAATCGTTACCAGATACGTTGGAACGTGCAGGTAGAGTACCCAAAACAGATGCTGCATTCCACTTAACAACAGCTAAACTTATTCTATGCTTAATGAACGAGGTCGATCTGGGCTCTCCCGTTAAACCACGAATCATCGGAACCAATGAATCTGCAATCCCTTTATGATGGCTATATCCTCCCTGCCGTACGTAGATTCCCCTATTTACCGAAGGCAGCTTTAGCCATATTATGACGATTTTTTTCCAGGCTTTTCGCGTATTCATACGAC
Organism: Paramacrobiotus richtersi; assembly: GCA_034698045.1. NCBI lineage: Eukaryota > Metazoa > Tardigrada > Eutardigrada > Parachela > Macrobiotidae > Paramacrobiotus > Paramacrobiotus richtersi. Next base: position 4,316 of record JAQGAU010004987.1, on the reverse strand, counting down.
GCATATTCGTCTACGTATTTGTGATGTATCTGTATATGCCAGCTTGGCAACTGTTGCATTTGTACTGGTACGTTCTGTGGCATTAGAGGTCATTCCTGTAGTCTCACGTCTGATGTTTGTATACGAGACAGAGAGCAGTCGTATTATACTACTAACTTCTCAGTATACTACAGTATTACACCCCAATGCACCCTGAGTCGAGAATTCAGAAATATTTTACAGGAATAAGTTAGGCTCTTTAAATTAGGTTAAGGCGAGTTTCTTTGCACTGCCATGAGTACTGGCGGAACAAAGCAGTGCGTACGATCGGAAAACGTTACACCAATGTGCGTTATTACTCCGAGCAGCCAGGACAACAAAGTATCCAGAAATTCGCTTTTGCGCTGCGCGCGCGACGCGTGCGAATTGCGAAACAACAGCAAAAAATTAGATCCGTATATGTTTTCTCTTATTGTTAAATAATTCAGCGTTTTATCATCCAAGCTTGTTGAAACTACAGTAATACCATAAAATTATGTACATCTGTAGAATGACCGTTCTAAACAATTCTCAGCCCGGGTCCCGGTAGTATGTTTCCGCAACTTCAAAGCAAACTTCGATATTTTTTGAACGAAATTTATTTTAGAATGTCAGAAGCAGGCTTTCAGGATGAAAAACAATCGAATCAATTATCACATATATTTGAATATGCATTTCTAGGCTGTGTTCCGTTGAATTGACTAAAAGAGGCATGGGATAAGTATTCACGTGCAGACACAGGTTTATTTTGGAGGGCACCAAGTGCTAATGTCGTAGTTGCCTGTAACCTTGCAGTCGCCCCTCTGGGCATGATAATGCTTTACGCAATAGCTGTTGCAATCAGTTACACCCAAAAGGTCCTTCCACAAATCCCTCCAAAGCTGTCGCTCCCGTTCTCCGTCACAGCCGTACCCAGTCGTTGCCTTTAGGAATTCACAGATGCTAGAAACGATGTCCTGTATGATGGCAGTAATCGTATCATTGTTTTGCGCTAAAAGCAGTTCAAGTTGAAGTAACGAACTGACGTTTTTTGAAGGTTTTCAGGGTTAAATTCAGTTGTATGCAGTAATTTTGTTTATGAGCCGACGCCGTACAATATCCTAACGACGCCGTACAATGATAAAACAAGAATCTAACGCCTTTCACACAGGAATAGTTCACACTCAGTAGCACGACGCGAATACGCTTACAGCCTTACAATTATATTTAGTTATTGTAAGGATATTCAATTTAGTGTATTTAATTCCCCAGTGCGCGAGTATGTGTGTGTACCCTGGTCCTAAAGACGGCATACATTTGGAAATGACGTAAATCGTTAAACAGCAAAAGTGCGCAGTACCCGCCAACTCTTATTCCTGAAACTGATCCGTACGCTGTGATCTCTGTTACCCACTGGATTACATTAATTAAGTCTGTAAGGGGGTATTTCTTAGGACATACAAGCCTTTCTCGCAGTCTACATACCCTGCGTAGTGGTAATCTGTGTCGCTGTAGTAGTAGAATCGTCACCGTTGCCAGGCTGAGCAGAGGAATTTGTTGTGGTGGAGCCAGTTGGTCCGGTTTTGCCTGCTGTCGTAGGATTCCTACTGGTAGGTTTCGGTGTGGGGGTCGCAAATGGCGCTGGAGTTCGGACTGTTGTAACGCCGGGTGTGGCCAGAGTTTGTGCTTGCCCTGGTTTCGGTGTTATCTGGCCCGGTTGGGTGGCAGGTGCCACTGTGCCTACAAGTCGACTGCCATTTACCATACGATGCTGAAAGTCGGCTCCTAAAATAAAGAAACAGATCAAAACGATTTTTGACACGAAACTACCGTCACCGAACGCAGTCTGCGGACCCATGCTTTGTACGCGAGCAATTAACAAACGAAGACAACCTCTGGATTAAAACTAAGCTGATGTGCTTCATCTTCGTTCGTCATCGAAGTTAAGCTTCGTAACGCAAATTGCATTTATATACAAAAATTGTCAGCCACAGCAGGTACACCAATACGGGAAGGAATGTTTAAGTTCTGCTGGTAAGTACCTCGGTACAATCATCATTCACCAATTCGCATGGCCCGGAAGTCGTAAATGTCTTTGTGCCTGTCTGTATATTACCTCGTATACGCATTAACTGCATCGTTTTCCTAGACTAGCACAGGTAATAAAATACACACAATGACAGTTTGATTGGAGACTTTGGCGTCGCAATGCGTTTAATGTTCGTCAGGATGTTCCCCAACACTATCAACGTTTACGTTATCTGTTCAGCGCATAGCTTTAATCTACGCGATGGTGCATTAGAAATGAAAAAGTTGAAAACACAATAATGTGCAGCTGATTGCAAGTATTCAAGTTTTATGTCGTAGGTCACAAATACCTCTGGATATTAGTTTTTCGACCGCATATCATGCACTATCCAACCATCACGCTGTCCTTTGTGACATATTTCCAAGAAAAATATTATAACTCCGTAGATGTATATGGTAAATGCAAAGTAAAGCATATCCTCCAGGCCCCAGTCTGTACCAGGATACTACACTACGGTACATGCTGTTGTGCCCCTCTAGACGAGAAAGAAATGCTTTTTTTAGTTGTCTGTGGAAACAGTAGCATCTTTGACGTACTCCGTCACGTTTTCAACTTCATTTTAAAACAAAGATGCATAAATGCGACTCCTTTTATACTTGAGTTCAAAGAGAAATATAAACACTCCGCAAATGTGGAGCATAAATGCATAGAAAAATACACTGTCCATCCTTCTCCAAGTTATCACATGGGCGGCACTTCTTTTCTCCACACCCGGTATTTGCATCGCCATCTGGGCAGCAACTTTATCTTTGTATGTGATAACCTTGTGAATACCCAGTAGATGTGTCGGAATTCCGGTCTGCACCATCATCAAAAGCCTATAATCAAATAATACACAGAGTCTATAGTTCAGTTCCAAGTTGCACATCTACCTGTGTTTTAAAGCTCCCGAAAACTTCGTTCCACGTTGGGTTTGGAAAATCGATATCCAACGATCGGTTGGCCAGGGAATCACAGGAACCATGTCGTGATTACTACATTCGGCAAAATCCTCATAATAGCACACCACTGCAGCCTTTCTAGACGTATTCGAAGCGAAACCAGCAACATCTGAATCCGATACGGACATCTCCACAAACGTAGACTTGATGTTTTGCAGTCCTCTAGGAAAATCGTGACGCCGCGTAATGATAGTGAAGTCCGAGCTGGCAAGCTCTTCCCCCGTTCGAAAGGGAGCCGTAGCGAAGCTGACGCTTAGTGTCGCTGTCAAGGAAGTCACGATGACGGAAAATATGTTCATTGTCCAGGGAATCCACACCAAGAGCAAGACGACATATGCGGCAAATCGCTTGTTGGTTCCGTTAATATCAACTATTTATACGTACAAACAATCAGAAATAAAACTTATATGTAATACAAATTGCGCACGTACCTTTGCTGAACACGATATTGAGAAACTCCCACAATGTTTCCGCTAAGTTTCTGCAAACCATTGATAGCAGGTGTTTATGCCGAACTTTACGTAAGTTGTTTGTAAGGAGATGTGTTGTGAAGATGACAATACAAAAGATAACAGAAGCTGTGGCAATACCGATCCAAGCCGTCGAGGTGAAACTGCTGCCCAGTCCAGACAAAACTGACTGGTCACCTCCGTGCTTGATATGAGATTTATGGACTGACATGTAGTACTTTCGCATAAGATATAGCGGCACCAGATCAAACTCCTTTAGACGGGATTGTTCGAAGCCGATGGCACACACACTTAAAGCGGAGCGTCCAGTCAGCACATCTTGCGGAGATCCGCCTTCTGATGTACCGAATTCTTCGGGTTGACGCTCCGGGAGAAGCAGCAACCTAAGCATACATGACATTTTCTACAGCGGTATCCAGTAATTTTAGAATTAACTCCAATACATGACATTTTCTACAGCGGTATCCAGTAATTTTAGAATTAACTCCACATTTAACTAGGATACTGTACGGCAGAAAGGGCTTCCCGTTTTCCACATTGTACATCATGAGAAGTTTCTCAATCCGCAAACAGTCGTTCAAAAATGCTGTCGTGAAGGTGCTTGTGTTTAATTTACGCGCACATACATGCACTATTACAAGATCATTACATGTACTTCTACATGTACATCATTACATGCTTGTATGCAGCTGTATGAGCAGAAAAGAACGTCATAAAGTATGCTTTGAAGCTTTTCCGTTCATATCATACGATGCAAGAATAAGCTCTGTGACATCGCGATAGCGGTCTGTTGAGGAACTGTTAAAAACTCACCGTATT
>JAQGAU010004986.1:0-10808 GCA_034698045.1 Paramacrobiotus richtersi | reverse complement strand
TTTGTGGCACTGGACGTAGTGCCCCTGCCAGAAGAATTTCTGGGGGAATAAAGTTGTCTTGTCTTGTCTTGTCTTGCACTGAATTTTTTAGTTCTCAGCTTGTTTATGATCGTATTTCATCGCATTCGATCGCATTCTGGTCGCATTTCATCGCAAACTTTCAAGGATTTCTGATCACCAAGGTGGATTCTCCTTTACATTTTCCACTGGAAATGGACCAACAGACGGTAAACCGTCCCGTTTCTAGTGGGGATTTGATCCTGTCATGCGAACCGTGGGTCTGGTGCTTCCACTGGGACGAATACCAGAATTTTTGTGCATATTGCTTCAAGGAACGCGACGGGCTTAGGATCTGTTCTGGTTGTAAACTGCATCGATACTGCGATGCAGATTGTCAGGTGAGAACCGGAGTCTCGCGACAAGCATTGACAACGATAATTGTATCTGTCCATTAGGCCGCGGACTGGAAAAAAGAGCACAAGATGGAATGCACTATGTTCAAAGGACTGGCGACCTCCATGGCTGTCTTAGAGGAAATTAAAGCGAAGGTTACAGTCGGGCCCGTTGACGCTACGGCGATGTTGCTGCTTATGTCGAAAATCAAACGAAAATTTCAGGTGTGGTGCGATAATCAAACAATAATTATGTAGTTTTTCTATGGGCAGGTGCAGGTGTCTACCTGTTCTGAAAAAGAAATGTCCCTGCATTCCTAAAGTCATTTATTAGTGAAATACAATAACATACGGTTTTTATGTTTTATGGTATAAAAACCACAGTATCTGAGTATCGAAGTGATTAGTTACCTCTCACGAAATCATAGCTTATCAGTAATAGGTAAACTGTCAACATCAAAAAGTTACGTGGTTTTGCCTAACGAGAAAGTGTATATTTAAGACAATTGGTACAACGAAAACCCTGGACGGTATTGATCCGAAATTGGTCTCTGGACTGGGACGGAAATCCGTTAAGAATATTATGTCCTTGTTCCCCGGCCATCCGGACCAAGAAGATGTCGACTACTTTCGCAAATGGTAGGTGCAGCTTTTCAAAGCTTTACACCTGTAACATTTCTCTCCACGTACCAGGATCCGGATGTCTGATCCCGGATTGGGCCAGTCCGATTGGGCAGCGACAGGTCCCAGCAGTTTTGCGGAATGCTGCACCATTGTAGAATGGAACGCCTTTCCTATCGTCCAGTCGAAAGCCTCGAGACGAAAAGTGGGAGCGGCACTGTTCCCGGAAGCGCCGCACCGCAGCATGTCGGCGGTGTGCTGGGACAGCAATATCAGCATGGTCTTCCGAGGACGCCGGCTGTTTGTGCTCGCCACAGAGGATATTCCCAGTTACCATGGACTAAAGGATGTATGTTGAATGAGGACAGATATCTGAGCTTTCCTTCTGCCTAGAAATACTAGGTAATCGGAAATACGAGGATGAATACTCTCCTTTTTTTCAGTTGCATTACTGTGAACAAACATGGAATCCGTTCCACTTGACGCGGACGGAGCGGCGTCGCTTGTTTGCAGAACGGCACCGTTACGAGTGCAGCTGCCGGAAGTGCACAGCAGAATATGTTCGTACCAGTCGTTTCGTTCATTTCGATGTTCGAATATCATTTGCACATACCGTTGTAGGACGCGGAAATTAATCCACTGAAATGCACAACGCCAGGCTGTTCGGAGCGTTTACCGAGCGATGAGCGTTCGTTGGCACCGTGTCAGCGATGTGGGCTGATCAATCCTGACCGACTGAAGCAGTATCAACGCTTTTTGGACAAGCTTGAACTGATCAGAAAATGTGCCGACGAGGAGGACTGGTGCGTTGAGAAGAGACTGCGACAGCAGAGAGCGCTCCTGGAGGAGATTGATGCTGCCGGCATTTTGTGTGCTGATGCCCATCTCCGCTTCGTCTGTGGTCGGCAGTTGGCGGGACAGTACGAGGCTGCCGAGAATTATGAGGAAGCTTGGAAGCTGCATCAGGATCTGATTGGATGTATGCGGTACGCAAATCGTGTTCATCATTTTCATCATAAGCAAACCATTTTCATATGCAAAGAAAGGAAATGATTTTCTAGGCGAGTCATGCCGAAGTACCATGTCGACCTGGCCTACTTGCTGCAACACAGTGGAACGTACGCTCTCAGGTACGTGAGCAAAGAGTTAGCCACGGATGCGGGGATCTCCACCCGGAACTCCGCATTGGGCCGGAAGGTGTCCGCGTTCCTCGGCGACTACAGGATCTGGATGGGGGACTGTGAAGAAGCACGGGACATCTTCGAAAAGCTGTATGGTGGGGATTCGCAGTTGGTGCAGGATACACTGGCGACGATTAAGATTCTAAAGAGTATAGACCATCTGCTGTCAGATGTGCTGAGAAACCTGTAGAGGTTCACATGTGCTTGTTGTACATTTCGATGCAGGATCTTTTGTTGTATTAACCGATACTTCCGAAGGAACGATATATTAACCGAAGTACATAATTTTGATCTTATATTGGATTTTGTTGTTTATGAGTATGGTTTTGTTTTAGAACGATGGATGCAGTAGTGTAGATATTGTTCTTGTACTGGTTTTAATTAGGCTAGTTCTGTTTCACAATTCCCAGCGTGTGTACGCAGTTGTGTATTGTATTAAATCTAGTGGTAATCATACAGATAACTGGGAATTTGTATTGCATCTAACAAGTATTATTTATGTCTGATCCTCGGGTAAATCAGAAAACTGATTACTTCAGAGGCGCCAAGGCGGATCTAATATTTGTGCGAAATGGGTCACCGTCTAATTTCGTAATCGAGAATAAAATCGCTTTAGTTCTCTTGGCCAGTATTGTAGTAGCGTCCAGCTTGGAATGCAAGTGGAAAAGAGAGTGAGAGGCGCAAATTCAGAACTGTACTGATAGAAGTCCTCAAGAATGTGTGCCAAAACCAAGCATTATTGTTGTCGTAATCATGCCTGTATGTCAGCGTTGGATAGTTTCTGAATTTTTAGACTGAAACCGCCTAGTTGTTGTGATCAGCACTTCGCTGTTTTGTCATGAAATCTAATACTGTATTAGCTTCCTGGAGGCGCATTAATTTCGATAAACGACGCTCTGTCGATTGCAATAGTGGGTTATTCCAATTGTCAGAGCTGGTTGCACAATAATTCGTAATGTTTAATCAACATATTGTTCCTGAGACGCTGCCGTGGTCATTCGCCGCTGGAGACGTTGTATTTTCTTACACACCCTGGGTGTGGTGCTTCAACTGGCAGGAATACGACAAAATTTGCGCATGGTGCCTTACAGAAGGGGAGGGGCTGCGTAGCTGTTCGGGGTGCAAGGTTCATCGGTACTGCGATGCCAAGTGCCAAGTAAGCAGGCAGTAAAATCGCAGTATTATGCTGAATTAAAAGTAGAGAGATTTGCAGTATCTTCCATGCGGCGTTGACGTTTTTTCAGGCGGCAGACTGGAAAAGGGAGCATAAAGAGGAATGTGATATGCTCAAACGAATGCGTCTACCTGCGAAGATGATGCAGGCTTCGGACATTCCCAATGGCTACAATGGGATCGATACAGGCTCCAATGGATACGTAATGGTCGCTCTCATGGCGAGGATTTCCAGGAAACTGAAGGTACGTTTCGGATCAAAATAATACCGAAATTCGTACACCTTAACATTTTAGCATGTAACTGTTCATTATTAATTAAAACAGAATTTTACCGGCAAATTTTGAGGATCACCGTACGTACTGCAACCAACTGCAGAACTATACAGGCACATAAGTGATAGTGATGTCCGTCAGTTTGCAGATTTAATTTCTGAAGCCAGTTTTGGTTGGTAGACTAACGTTCTCATAATTCACACAAAATCTGACGGAGTTTTTGAATCTCTGAGCGCTTTTCCCAAATTTCTTGATATAGACACAATCACAGTGTTTTCGTATTGTATATCATTTTGTAAGCGGATTTTACATCTAAATTTGTACGTACTTAGACTTTCATAATGGTTTGAATATGGCAAGTCACATACGCTAAGTATATATGGACAAATGACTATGTTGCTCTTGTTTTAGCAAAATATACGCGAGGAACCGGTAGGAATAAAAGAAAGGTCAGCACAGGAGATTTTGTCTCTTTTTCCGGATCCGTCACCGTCAGACCCGGCAATTGATACTGATCGGTGTGATAAATGCGCGCTCTGGTATGTTTGTCAGTACATATTCACCGTCTTTATCTGTATTTTACCCAGAATCCAGAAAAAGAAATGGAGCGCCCTTTATGATGGATTTTGTTCGGGACCAGAACTGGATTCCAGCTGGCCAAAAGTTTCGGATGGCTTCCGGATTGTTTTCTTCAATTCCATTCCAATCATCCTTCCAGGCACAAAGGATCGCGCAATCGGAGCGGCACTTTTTCCGCAAATCCCTAGCAGATCTATGACACCAGTATGTTGGGACAGCAACGTTAGCATGGACTTCAATGGGCGAGTTCTGGTTGTGCATGCCGCAGAGGATATTATAACGGTACCGGGAGTGTGTTCCCGTTAGCGTTACTAGTGGGTTGCCTACACGGCGCTTACCACGATCTCAAACGAAAGGTGACAGGAAATCTTATGCACAATCGAAGGTTACGGTAGATTACGAACGAAAGGTAAATCGAACGAACGAGAGGAAGAAGACGATCGACCGAAAGGAATCTTATTCGTGCATCAACTCGTGAAGACTAATTTCTTACATCTGCATCTCGCTCGCATTTGGACTTCGTACGCGAAGACTTCTCAACTCAAAACTACACTCGTACAAGTTAATACAGGGACACAATCAAACACGCTATAATATACCGCATTATACTGGACTGAAGGATGTAAGTACTGCCTCACTTGACTACCGTACTGCCCAGATTCACATAGAGGCCTCTGTTTTCGACTTTATGCGTACCGTAATGCATCTAGCGTATGTAAATGGGACAAAATCACTTAAAACGCTCTGATCGTTAGCGAAAACAATCTGTCGACACGGTATATTATTTACCATTTGCACCACTTCTACTCGATGTTGCAAAAGCAGATATTTCAGTTCGTTCGGTCGTGGTACAGCGTGTTTTGTGATCCTGCGATAATGCAATTAATGCTACGTTCGGCACGAACTAACAACTTTTAATTTGCAACTGATTTATCAAGCTGCTGAATGGAATGGCACCGTGGTACCGGTAACCGTTTGTTGTTTTAGCTGCGCTTCACCGAACCTCGATATAACCAGATCTGCTTCACACGAGCAGAACGCCGCTCAAATTTCGAAGCGACATTCAGTCAACCGTGTACCTGCCACAGGTGCACTCCTAAATACGTATGTAGAAATATAACTGGCTCTTATTCCGTATTTCTATCTGAATTAGATATGAATACTGGATGTGTCGCTTAGGAAGCCGAGATGAATCCGTTGAAGTGCGCGACTCCGGACTGTCCAGAACGCATTCCCGCTGATGATCGGGCGTCCCAGCCATGCCCCCAGTGCGGTGCCGTCAATACTGCACGTCTACAGCAATTTCAGCATTTCACACAGGTGTACGAAGACATTCAAAAACGAAGCGATGACACGGCTGGCAAGAAGACAATTCAAGAAGGAGGCGCCCTTTTGAAAAAGATTGATGCGGCGGCTATCTTACACAAGGAAGCTCATCTCCGCTTCCTCTGCGGATGGCTACTGGCCTCTCAGCTACAGGGCGAAGAACGTTTCGAGGAAGCCTGGACTTTGCTTCGTGAACTGGCGCCCTTGGTTAGGTAATTATTAGCATTTGTTTGATGAGCTGGTTATGATGTCTTGTGCCAACCTGCCGTACTGACAGTAATTAAGAGACAATCCGTGCTTTTAATTTCATAGAACCCATTATCCGAAATACCACCATGACCGCGCTCGCTGTTTAGCGCATGCTGCCACTTCCCCTGTTAATCTGTGTATACTGGCTGATTCCGGTGTCGTGAAGGGCCTGCAGTCAATGAGCACCGTAATCGCGGACTATCCGCTGTGGATGGGCTTTTGTGAAGAGGCTCGGGATGTCTATGCGAAACTCTATGGCACAGCAACCACGGACGCAAAGGAAATCCAGGAAATGATTTCTGAAGTTCAACCAATGGTCGCACAGCTGCGCATCATGTTTCACGTTCAGAACTACCTTCTTGATTTTCATCAGGACTTGCAGCATTTTGATGCTTACAACTTCATATTAATTTTACTCTATGGCCTGTGCAGTGTACATAGTGCTTCTCCAATAACCAAGCATTATTTTCATAAGAATTCCTGCCTTTTGCTATGGCTTCCACTGCCAGGGTCCATATTATGGTCGTGTTGCAGTTGTTCGGATTGTTGACAGAATGATTTCTGGAATAATTAAACTGATCAACAGGAACGGTGTGTTTTTATAGTAAAGGAATACCATGCTGCCGTTAGACCAGCACACAATCGTGTAAAAGTTCCGTCACCGTTTATCTGCGTTTTCTCAATTCTCACTCAGCTGCTGTTCCGGCTCTGATGTCAGAAGGAGTCCTGGAGGACGCATACCCACTGGGACCGTTCTTTACCGGTTCCACAACCTGTGAATCAGAAGTTTCCACGGGCCTGCAGTAAAGTCGGCTACATTGGTATCCATGATTTACTTTCTTCTTGTATCCGTACTTAACAGAAAAGTCACTTCTGCCACTCGCACTTTAGTCACATGTTTTCAGCCACCTTCAGCGGGAGTCACTGGTTGATTCAGTATCAAAGAAATATGTTCCTTCAACAATATTTAGCTTGTCGGAACATCAACAAATACGTACTGTATTGTTTTGGCATCGGTCATCCTTCTGGCCCAAGACGCGGGCTTGTATCTCAATCTTTTTGAAATTTCGGTCCACTTCCTTACCGCCACGAATAGCAGGTTACGTACTTTAAGCTATACACAAAACTTGCGCCCGGGACGGTAGAAATGCTTGTGCATAAAATTAGCCTGAAATTCTCAAATGACTTTTTCAGTAGCAGCTTCCTTTCAGTTTCATGGATGACATTAGTCTTGTTGTCAATGGCAGTCATTGCTTGGGTGGCTTTTCATTTTATCCAGTAATTTGTAAAGATAACACTTTTTAGTGAATGTTGTCGAATGCTATTTATGTTGAATCATTGATTCATTGTTGGCAGACAGCTCGTGATTTCCGCACACAAACGGTATACGGTGAAAGATCTTTTTAAGTTTTTAGGTCGCAAAATTTTTTGAAAAATCGGGTGAGGCGCGTTCTGCTGCCTTTTTGAAACACCGTTTTTCTGTTGCTGTCGTTAGAGGAACCGCGACATCGGTGTTGGGTACATTGCCACGTACTAAGGCGGTTTTGAACGATAAGACTGGTGTTGGTTATTTTGGTTTCAGTTTCTAGTATGACATAACTGCATTAGTCATTTTAGCGCCAGCTTCGTTGTATCTCTTCCCCAATAAATTTTGAGTACTTTAAAAAAAAAAAGTATACGGTGATACATAATAGCGTCAACGATGTAATACAGCATTCTTTGTGCAGTGCCGGCGCTGGAGCGTATCCGGAGCCACCTGGTTTGTACGCGAAGATGGGAAGCAGCCTGATAGTGCAACGCGGATGAAATGGTCCCGTTGCCTGCCGCTTGTCTGGGACATATCGGTTCGCGATACGATGTGGGACACCTACGTTGGAGCTAGTTCCAAATGTGCTGGAGCAGTGGCAGAGAGCGTGTGAAGAAAAAGGGAACCATTACAATGCTATCCTGGAACTCTGTGTTTTTGTTCCTTTAGTCTGCGAAACCTTTGACGTTTGGTGTGAAGTGGCAGTTGTTTTGCTTACAAGTCCCTCTTGGAATATTCGCACAAACATGGGAGCTACCTCAATATTTTTCCTAATTGTATAAATGAAAGGATCACAGAGCAATTTTTTTTATTGCAACCACTACAAATGGTGAAAAGTTGCGAATTTCCAAAGTTATCAATATGTGACTTGTTTTAACATTGCGGTGTATGGGTGATCCATACATAGATCGTAATATTGCCTCATGGATCACCCACAGACCCAATGTTAAATCAAGTCACATACTGATGACTTTGGAAATTCATAACTTTTCGCCGTTTGTAGTGGTTGCAATGAAAAAAATTGCTATGTGCTCCTTTCATTTAGGACAGTTTATTGAGGTAGCTCTCATGTTTGTTCGAATATCCCAAGAGGGATAGTCTACGTGTTGGAGAGATCGGAAAAAAAGTTGCTTGTTAGGACTGGGGAAGGGAGGTCTACTTGTTTTATGTCTCAGCGTTCAAGGATTGAGATAATGCGTGGTAATTCAAAGCTGATTTTGGCAGCTGTTCCTTCACGTGCCAACTGGGGCAACTTTTTCATTTGATTTGGCATCTGTTGTTGTGTACCTTCTTAAGTCATGAATAAAATTAATCACCCTTACAGATGGTATTACGGCATGTATAAACATTTTAAACTGAAACACAACACTTAAGTAAGCGCCAGTTAGTGCAAACTGATAAATGTAATTACATCGAGACAGCAAAGGAAGGCAACACCGAAGTATAATAGCACCTAATCTAATCCGCAGAGACAACAAAATGTACAACCATGAAAACGAAGCAAGAGATTAGTAACTTAAAAGGATACGTGAATATTGCTTATACAATTTACAAAAAATCATGTTAGTATGAGAAAAAGAAGGGAAACCAAATGCTAACAGTGAAAACATGTATTGTATTATTATTTATTTGTATTACGAATGGGTATTGTTATTGCACATCAAGGCAGGTAACCCGGTTCCTGCTACAGTTGGCATCAGTAGCACGGGAGTTTAAACCTGGCTGAAAACGTCTGGTAAACCATTAGAATTCAGAACAATCACCATTCTCGAAACAAGAGATTTCCAACAAGAGAAAAAAAATAACTAAGTGAGAGTAACATCGTATAGTGCATTTCGAAAATTCGCTAATGAACAAGATTCGAGAAGACCGTCTCCGGTCCGTTCCAGCTGGTCCAGAATTTTCTTCAGCCGCATTGCCAAGGTGGTATCTCCCATCTTCGTTGTCGCTTGTGCTCGATCGCTGTTGCGGAGGCAGTATGGCTTCGATGGCTTCTCCAGCACAACCATTTCCGTAAGATATTCAGGCAACTGCAAGTGGGGGCATGTTTGATTCTGTACAGCCAAACAGCTTCCAGATGTTTCCAGCGCTTAGGCAGTGGCAAAAGTTTGTATCTTTCCATCAGCTGGGAGGTCGGAATGGATACGTAGTCGGATATGGCTCGGATAGCATTTCGCTGTGTGGCGGCCAGTTTTCCCTGTAAAGACACAGACGCGGTGCTCCACACAGGAGCACAGTAGTCCAGATGAGACTGGACAAACGCGTGATAAAGTCCAATACGTTGGGATACGGTATCAAGCAATATATGCTGACGTACTGCGCAGCGGTATGGTCGGGAGCCGCAGAACAACACCGGAAAAAAATACAAGTTGTACAAAGGAAATCGGTCCGGTCATTGGCAAATTACGACGAAAAGAAGACAGTGCCGGAAATCGTTGCGGAAATTGGAATTGACCCTATAGAGGAAATAAATAGGAAGGAGATGTCTGTTTCAGAAGGAAATAAATAAATAAAATAAATCGAGAAACGGTGGAAAGTTCTGGACGCGGCATGGTTGTACCGAATAGCGAACTTCGCATGCGCTGATATCCCTGCCTATCTAAGAGAGCTCATCGTCTATCGGACCCGCGAAAGAGATCTCCGAAAGCCAGCGCGTGTGGAGGCGAACTGCAGAACAGCAGCCGGAGAAAGTATGTTTAGTCGACGGCTACGATTGTTGTATCAGCACTTGCCTAGCCATCTCTTTTCCCAGAGTTTTGGGATTTTTAGATCTTAATTCAGTACTAAATTTCTTGTGAATTTTGTAGTATGCAATCGGACTTGGTATGTCCCACAATGGAGTTTGTCTGGTTACGAAATAAATACAAATAAATACAAATCCATACGTACTATCTGTATATTCTATGCTCGTTAAACAAGCATAAGTTGCACATAATGCAGTGTATATAGGGGGTATTATGTTGCGGAGAGTGCAACGTCGCTGTATTGCTAATGTCACCCGACTGGCAGTCTGGTCATGGATGAGCAGGGCTTTTTCCCTGCGCTTTAATGAAGACATGTTACCTGACGCATGTACCTGTACATGTATGTAAGTACGTCAGGTGAATTTCTCAGACGATCGATGGATCTAGGAATTTGGATGAACCGTCCAGTTGAAATCACAGCAAAAAAAACATCCTAAATAAACTGGCAAGTCTTCACTCAAGAGACTTGAACGCGCACCGTCAAAACTGAAAGAGCAAACGGTATGGCCCAACTCCACAAAATTTCCATAAATCTGTTTCCAAACAAATTAAAAAACTTAATACGAACTGGGATGTTCAATCCATTTCGACCATTACTAGCGAAAAAAAACTAAAAATACACAAAATACTGATATTTCAAAAAAAAACTCTAGATTTGAAAAGAAACTATTCAAAACTATTTTTTTTGAAATTATTTTATTGATGTGATTTCAACTTGACGGTTTAATCAAAATCTGTTCGAGATCATCGATCGTCTTCGGTCCTTCGAGGAGGTTCTAAACCAATGTACTTGCATGTACAGGTACATGCATGTCAGGTAACATGTCCTAATTAGAGCGCGGGGAAAAAACGCAAGCGCAAGGAAAAACATGCACCATGCTCTCTTGTTATCCACAACATCATTCAAGCGGCGCCCAGTCGTTTTTAGATGTAGGTAAACTGATTAGGTTGGTACTTGCTAA
>JAQGAU010004985.1:0-10809 GCA_034698045.1 Paramacrobiotus richtersi | reverse complement strand
AGTACCTCCTGCTTTTTGGAAAGTTGCGTTTGAGACGCGTAAATCTATCCTGTCACCAATAAAATTAAGTTTTGCGACGTTTGGAACAAAGGCAGCGGAACGCGGGGCGTAGCGTCGCGTCCGATGCTTGTGATAATTATACTAATACATGGCACTGCACAAACAGCACTGCTGAGTACGAGTTACTACCGATAGCCACGAGAAAGCCAGACGCGGCTTTAAAACTTGGAGTTGTCCTGAACAATGGCGCAACCAATTACAGCTCTGCAACTAGGAAGACCCCATGGCCAGAAAATCATAAACTGTACTGAAACAGTAGTACAGCTACAGCTACGTACTAAAGCCATTTAGCGCAGAAGCGCTAAATGTCTCGCCAAGCAGTGCTTGGCAAACACACCGGCATTATTATTATTATAACACTGCAGTAGCCAAACCCTTTAGAAGGGACTTCAATCATGCTGGTTTAGTTCGCATTACTTTTGGAACGTTATTGTTGTATATTTTTCTTACTTCATAATTATGCTTACTTTTTACTGATTGACCATGAATTTATGTAGAATTGATTTGCTTATTAATCACGAGTTTCATGTGAAATTGATCTTATGGCGGTAGCCAGTTTTTCCAGTTTGGTAGAAAAGCAGCGTCATATGCATGTACCTTATTTTTGCGTTTTCACATTTGGAAAAAATTAATTAACTGCTTCTATGTTTTTTGTTGATAATCAGTAAGTGAACTGGAACTGTAGCTCGTATGCTTTTATTGCTGTAGATTAGCTATATATTTTTTGTGTATGCATGTAGTTCTTTACCTGATCAATAAAAACTTACAATTTATGCATTCCTTAATCAGTTCTTGTTGCTGTTTATCGACATAAATAGTAATTTACATCTGGATGTAGTCAATACATATATAATCAACAACAACTTTCTGAACTACTGACCAATAATTTATCAAGTAATAAATACTTATTATCAAACTGTTATCGTATCACTCAGTTTATTTTATCGACATTTTATGTTTTGATTGATGATGTGTTCTCGCATTGGTAAATCGACAGAAAGTAGTACCCTACTTTCCATCATGGTGGTACTAACTAATTTTTCCATGAATTGCATTCCACAGTACTTACATGTCATTTTACGCACTGTGCGAACATACGCTGAAATATTTACAGCCTGTAAAACTGATTATTCGACAATACGCAGCATCAGTAAACTACGCAATCTGTCACGCAATATTATTGATAATTAACTGTTCCTCTTTCCTGGTCATTACTTTCAGTGCAGCTGCATGCTTCCGAATTTCCGTACCTTAATCCGTACAAAATTTAATGCAAAACTATTAACAGCTTGCCGTATCCCTGTGGGTCTGACAGATGATTATATCGGACCCGAACAACTTTTAATATTTGTCTGCTAGCTACACAGATCTTTAACAACTGATAAAGTATTATGGAATCAGAAATGATTACTACTAAAATACTACAGTATAATATCCGAAAATACCTCTAGTGCGAACATTTGATATCTCATCGTAAAGCGTCAGACTTTTACTACTGTACTAACGCATTGCATTGTATTCATAATTATCTGCATTGCAAAATGTACGAGAAGATGTAATTTATGCGATTTTTGATAACCATTTTTTTCAAACAAACCATATGACATAAGTTACGTACAGAGCTATCCGACGAAATCCCTTATCTCATTGACCAAATTTTTTATGACTTCAATTTTTGTACTTAGTTTTGTTTACATACACTTTAGGACAAATTCTGCGATCCGATCATACACAACGTATTTTCAACCGATTACGAATATCACAATCATTAGTGATCTTTGTTTTGAAGTTTCGTCGACCGTTATTCGAATACTGATGCCCGGATCCGACTACTCTGGCGGACCATCTTTGCGTGGAATCCGTTACCGCAACCGCAGTCATTTTAGGGATTGCGAAGCTCACGATGTTCATCTAGGCCGTTTATAATTGCATTTTTGATAATATTTCTGAATTCATTTTACTGCGGAAATGATGGTTTTGTTATTGGGCAAGTTTTAAAGCGTTAAGCAAAAAGTAGCGCCGGTGGAGAAGCTTGAATGTCGGCAGTGGACGCAGCTTTAGGTAAACTGCTTAGGGCGCGGAATGGCCTCTCCGTCGGCGGGGTTGATGGCGATCTCGTTGAGGTTGACGGTGGGCGGGGCGGTGAGGACGAAGAGCACCGTGTCGGCAATATCCTTGGGGGACAGCGGCCGGTACTCGGCGTACAACATCTCCTTGATCTTCTCCGCCGGCACATTGGGGAACATCTTGGTCGGAGCTTCCGTGTTCACCGGTCCCGGAGACAGATGCTGCCAGTGGATGATAAACAGATTACCTTGGGTCTTGATCAATTAATCATGGTGCCCAGTAGCAAAAAGGATGTAGCTGTACCGTAACAAGAATTTTGCTCTTCTCGGCCTGTAGCTCCATTCGGAGACCTTCGGTCAGCGCGCGCACGGCATGCTTGGTGGCCGAGTAGAAGTGCATGATGGGGGCGGGAGGCACGCGATGACCCAGACCACTAAAGACGAAAGATATTCAGTCGAAATTGCCGCACATTCGAGGGTAACATCAACAGGGGTACTCGTACAGTACCTGCCGATGACTACTATATGGCCACTTTCGGTCCCGGTCTTCCGAACTAGCCGCGAGGACTCGCGTAAGCAGATCGCTGTTCCCAGTATGTTCACCTAGGAAATTCCTTATCACTGTACAGATGCGAATGTGTGTTTCAGGAAAAATGAGACCACAGCATGCATATGTTTGGCAAACGCGATGTGCATTGCACTTGATTGTGGAAGCAAATAGATATGTCATGTATGTCGGTTAATGCCATTTTACAAGTATGCCGCTTGTTCATGTAGAACGATAATTCACTTTTGATGAAGACCACATCCACCCATTTCATGCCCTCTGACGACACATGCATGCACACAACGTACCCTCTGCCTGCGTATAACGTGACCTTTTAGTTTATTGTTAGCAGCTGTGTTTGACACTTTATTGTCTGCAGTATGTCAGTGTATTCGAACAAGTGTGCAACTTTTTCTTCCCTTTTTGGACGACTTCGGCAAAGGTCTTAACGTCTGGGAAATAATTCCCTTTGGTCATATATATTCAAACTGTGTGCTCTTCAACACGCTGATCATGATGTACCGTGGTCCGTACCTATTCCTGAAGCTGCTGCTATCCACAGTCCACAGACCACATCTACTTTCATTGCACTAGTTCCTAACGTACAGATACTGTGCTTTAGAAACAATGGACAGAGGGAATTAGCAGGATAGCGCAATGTATTATGCAAATGTGACATTCGCAGTGAAACGGCCCACAATTCTCTCTGCGCCACTTCTTGCTAGCATTCTACCGGCATCATACGATAGTCTCTACCTGTCAAACTATCTGCATTTGATTCAAAATAATAATTTTTTCACTCGGTCGGCTTTCGTGTTGGATAAAAAATGTTACCAGTTCTGGAATGCCGGATATTATGTGGTCTATACAATCGGTGCCTTGGGATCATATATTTCTTTTTTAAAGCCGGATGTTATTTACAAATGTTATTTACACACTGCTATCTGTATACTCCTTGACCACAGACCCATAACTAGCGTTATAATTATTACTGCATGAAATAGTTATTTTTCTCGATTATTCAGTAAGCTTAAGCAATAATTATTAAATTAGTGTTTCTTTCTGCAGGATTTATTTATTAACAAATTCCTTCGCCTGTTTTCCGTATGTCCGTATGGCCAGCACGGGATTACATAATGACTTTTAATGTTTACTCTCGCTGTACATATCGTACTATTACACTGTTCAACATAATACAATCACATATTAAAAAACAAAAACACGTCTTCCATTTCTTTAGACGAATCAACTGTACCCATGACCCAAATAGCATTTCCTGGCCGGGCCTCTCTGTATTTCTATACTAATTCGCCAGCACGGGATTCGTTTTTGTGATACCGAGTACGACTCGTACTCGGGCTCATTTTTAGGAGTTAGCAATGGGTAAGTATATTATTACAGATTTTAACAGTACTTAAACTTCACTTTTTGTGAGTTAAAAAAATTTTTTGAGGGGCTTTACATGTACATAATTATACTGTAGGTACACGTATCAAAACCATGGCCATACAAATTACTAACAAAGTTTTTGTGAGATTGCACAAATATTCGTTTTATAAAGGCACTTATAATCTGCAGAACAATGAACCTGTGCGGGAAGTCTATATATCAACCTCTAAATATGTAAGTTTACGGTTATGAATATTAAATGAACGTACTTCCATCATTTGGCGCCAGATGCTGGTCTCACCCCGCAGTATCGGCCCCGGTTGGGAGCTTCCAGCGTTGATAACAGCGGCATGCAAATGACCAAACTTGTCCTCGATTTGCTGGAAAAGACTGACCAAGTCTTCCTCTTTTTGCTGATCACACTGGACGGGGAAGAATGTGCCCTTTCCTTCGGACTGGATTGCATCACGTAGTGACTGCAAAATATATACAGTAGGTACGGTAGTAGATAATTAATTTTGTGCATTCTGCCGTGATTCTGTATTCAAACTTTCTGTAGCAGATTAATTCTGTTGAATAAACTGTTGATGAAGTAAGCTACATACAACAGGCATTGTACATTACGAAATGCTGTGCACGTGGTCATACCATAAGATTATCAATTCGTCTGGCGGATCCAATGACCGTCATCCCGCACTGGGCCAGTTCCCGGCAGACCGCCTCCCCGATGCCGGACGAGGCGCCGGTCACCAAAACAACCCGATTATCAGCCATCCCTTAATTTCGACTGCAGGTTGACACTATCGCAAATGTGCGTTTCCGCTACTGCTTTCGAATCACCTAGAAAAAGCAAGCTTTTCTGGCGACTTCAAATTGAACCTGCAGATCAAATATGTTTCTGCCACCGTTGCAAATATACTGCAGGCATTCGACTTCGTGGCCTCGGATAATTTATGGCCGTGATGGTTTTTATGGATGAATAAAACTACGAACGGTGAAGATATGATAAAAGGGTAGAATCGAAATCGATAACAGAACTGTAGAAGAGCCATTCAAGTCAAAAGCAGCGAAAAGGCATGCGGTAATATTTCCGGTTTGTCGCAGTCAGTACCCCACGGCTATTTGCCTGCAGTCAAGTGCTGCAACAGACTGCCTGCCATTCAA
Organism: Paramacrobiotus richtersi; assembly: GCA_034698045.1. Lineage (NCBI taxonomy): Eukaryota > Metazoa > Tardigrada > Eutardigrada > Parachela > Macrobiotidae > Paramacrobiotus > Paramacrobiotus richtersi. The sequence goes on along the minus strand of JAQGAU010004985.1, from coordinate 5,583 downwards.
GCTGCCTGCAGTGTGCCATCCAATGTGCAGTGGAAATGCAGCACAGTTGGTGATGGAATTCCATTTTCTTGGCAGTTTCCAGTCTAGCAGCTCCAAACTTGCTACGTTTTGTACTACTTGCTCACTTTTTCGTTTTTTTTGCAGAGAACTTTTAAACGAATTGAGAATCTGGATTGTGTAAACATTCTTTAGGCCAGTGCTGGTTAAACTACGTATGAATATCAATTACTAATGAAAGTGGCGTGATATTCAGTCGTCGCGTTTGGAAGATCTTGATCCATTCGTTCGTTGTAAACTGAATCTGCGATCGTGTGCAAAATGGCCAACAATTCCCTGAATGCCCCCCATCCGATCACTCTGCCCAACCGCGAGCAACTAGCCCATCTGGAGGAGCTGACGGAGAGCGTGATCGAGGCCTATCGCCACCTGGGCATCACCGTCTCGGACGTGCAGCCCAGCAGTCAGCCCGTCATCAATCAACAACTGTAAGAACGCTGGCAGCGCTGTGCAACTGTCTAGTGTTTGCTGATGATCGTAGAAGAGTGGCAGTTTCATGGTTAAACAATCCGACTTTGTCCGTGAACATAGACCCTCAAGAACAGCATCTTCGTGTTTTTTTGTAATTAATTTGTCCGCATTTCGGACGCTACTGAAGAAACATAAGAAGAATTATGAAATAACGTAGCGTTGTATAGTGGTTAGTTTGACTCAATTTATGCTTATTTCAGTGTGCTTGCTTGCTGATCCGTTAAGTTATGTTGAATTGAATTGTGTATGCTCTAGTGCTTTTTACCTTGCGTGTTTAGTGTCGGAAATGCGAAGCTAGGTGTCTAGGAATGTTGGCAGGTTAAATTTGGGAAAGAGAAATCATAAATGAGTGGTGCAGTATACATGTGCTGCTTTGTGTCTACGTACAGGAACAGCATCGTGAAGGGCCTGCGCGAGCTGGACGAGGCCAAGGCGTGCCTGTGCGACCTGCAGGTGCCGCTGGAGGTGGTGCAGTACGTGGACCAGGCCAGCAACCCGCACATCTACACCAAGGACTGCATGGAGAAGGCCATCGTCAAGAACGAGCAGCTGAAGGGCAAAGTCGACGCCTTCAAGGTACGACCTGGACGATCCCAGGAGCATGCTTTTCTTCTTCAGTACTAATTACAAATTCCACTAACCACTATGCGCGCCTTCCATTGCCGATACTCCACTTTTTTCATTGCGTTTGGCCTCATTTCTGCAGTATTTTTTATTGCCACCGTTTCTTGTTGTCAAATTGTATTACTATTACAGTACTTATTTAGAATTATATTCGACTTTTTATCAGTGGGAATATTTACTCTTGTGACATCTTCATTCACTATGAATATTTATTTTATTTATTGCTATACTCGAATATTTGGGTCGAATATTTATCATTGGGAATTCATATTTATTCTTGTAACATGTTCATTTAATATGAATGTTTTTTTTATTTATGATTATGTTTGACTTTCAGTTAACGTGAGTATTTATCCTTGTCACATATGATTGATTTACTATGAATATTTAGATTTATTTATTAATATATTGGAATATTTATCATTGGGAGTTCGTATTAACAATAAGTTTTATTCTTGTGACGTGTTCATCTACTATGAATATGTATTTATATTTATTATTATATATATTCGCGAAATATTTATAGTTGTGAATATTCGTTCTGTGGATATTTGTATTATCCTAAGGAAGTATTACGATTCGTTAATAGTCTCTGCTATGATTCATTTTCGTATGTTCGTCAGAATTTTGATTTGACCACGTTATTGTGCCTGAAAGTAGTGTTTCGGTTATCGATGTTTTTGCATATTGCGTGCGCCACGGACACTCTTGCCAAGGTGACCAGTAGTGGATAAGTGTAGAATAGTGGCTGCGGTGGTTTATTACGGCACTGCATAGTGCATACTATTAAACCATACAAGTACTGCATACAAGTATTTCCAAAGTTACAATTTAGCCGCATCAGACAACACGTGTTCTGTGTAGTTTTTTAGTCGTCTTTTTGTAATTAAATAACTGTAGCTTTTCCAGCTTTTTTTAACCAAAATTTGGTAGCATAGATGTATCGAAATGTATAAAAAATGAAGGGGGAATTGGGCAGAGCAGTAGGAGCGTTAGAAAATGCTCATAAAGTGCGATTTGCCGAATAAGAATCCGCTATAAGAGCCGCTTTTTGTCGCAGTAAAATAGGTACCTCGTATAGCGTGGCAGTGAATTATTTGTCTCTTGTACGATGTAGAAATTCAAAGCGCACTTGCTGGTGGAATTATCCAAAGCCTTTCCCCTGGAGATGGCCAAATACCGGGCACTGCGCGGCGACCAGAACATCGTGGAGAAATGAGCTGGCAACACTGTCCTGTTGGAGATACAACTGTTTTTCTGGATCTCACGCTCACATTTTATTCCTGTTCTTATGCGATACAACAGTGTGCCTGTGTGCCAGTTAATAAACAACTAATTTGAAGTTTTCTGGGCGCGTACTGACAAGCACTGTTAGCTGTGACCTGTAATAAAAAGCAGCTGCTGCATCGGTGTTGGTCTGTCAGTGGTCGTAGTGTAATGGCTCACACTAATAAACAATGTTTTTGTAGTTATTGTGGTTGATCGCACTTCAAGTGCATTTACAATTAGTAACACAACTGGAAAGCTCACTTATTTTTACGAAAATAAATAAGATACACTTTTGTCAGCTGAATACATATTCGTAACTAGTAATCAAATTGCTATAAAGTAATTACATTTCGTTGATTGCAGTGTTCTGTTTTCACGCAAGTTTGCATAAATAAGAGCACAAGAAAATCTAATTTCAGAGATACTTTTTTACAGGTTCGATAGTTGTCAGATTACTGATTAGCGTGAATGAATGTGCAGCAGCAACAATTGCTAGCCATAAACTGACACACATTCATTTATTCCAGTTGTGTTGTCGAATTGCATCTGAACAATACAATACAAGCCTGACTAAAATCTGAAAGATACGACCAAGTGTGCAAACGTTAACGGGTTGTCGATACGACTAAAACATGGAAAATAAAAGCACAAAAAAAGAACAAGAATAAATCAAACAATCCAGGTTTGCTTCCAAAATCCAAACGCCAAATACAAACAAATAAAATCACGATGAATAAAAACCAAAAACTGTTAGTTACCTATCTACCTATCCGGGTTAGAAGTGGCGAGAAAGCGTTGCATGCGCGTGTTAACAGAAGACGAGACTTCGGGCTGACAACTTGACCAACGTCCAAGGGGCCATAACGAACGCAGCAATAGAAAACCAGGAGAAAGAAAGCACCGCCCCTTCGCTATGTACAGAACAACAACCAGTCCGGGAAGAGTGCCGGGCGAGGAACGCGGGGCTCCGTCAGAGTCAGAGGATGCTGCAGCAACGACAGATGCGCTGCCGCGGACCGGCCACGTTGGGCGGCGGCGTAATGGGCGCGAAGTATGCGTGGATGTTGGCGCTGCGAAGACTGGCCTTCAGCCGCCGGATCCCGCCGCGGGTCACCTGCAACACATCCCTCACTTGGACTTTACTCACTTTGCATGGTTTTTGTGCTAATAACTTGATGGACTTAGCAGCGATCAGACGTTCATTACCTCAACAAGTTACTGCAAACGACAACCCAAGTCAACCAGTGCTTTCGCTGCACACTAATTAACATACGTCGGAAAAAAAGTGTTTGTACATATACTATACCATGGTACAGCAATAAACATTAACATACAAGCATCGTAGTGCATGGGCAAGCTTCCATTCATCTGTTTCGCTATACCAACAATCTGATGTCAAGCTTGAAACCCGTGTCGTTGTTTTTTCCCCGACGATGTATCCGAGTACCATTGCACAATACTATTGTTTTTAGATACCCAGATTAAACAAATCAAAGTGACAGCAAGAATTCTTGTACAATTGTAATATAACAAAAAAATGTATTATCTCATAGATCACAATTACTTTGTTCAATTCGAGGTCATGGTTTATTAAAAAGACGACTAGTTTCAGAGAAACAAAATTTCACGCCAGGTCAAGTACGAGTGTGCCGTAATAGCTATACAACCAAGAATTGTCAGAAAGGAAAAAATAAGCGAAAGGGACTATTTAGGTGCGAAACTGAACTGACTGCTCCATTAGTAAGTAGACTGCAACTGTAAATCTTATGCATAATGCTTTGGTAAATAAGTTGAATTCTACCTGCTAACCTCAGACTGACAAGATAATGCACGTAAATGATCAGTCATCTGGCGTATTATTATTATACCTGCTGGCAGTCGTAGAGATCAATCCGCTGCAAACTCAAGCACTCCTGCAGCGCATCCAGCGCCGCATCCGTCACCAGCGGACAGTTATCCAGCTCCAGCACCTTCAAATAGCCGTTGGCCGCCGCCGGACTCCTGGCCAGACTGTGGATCCCCTCGTCGCTGACCAGCTCGCAGTGACTCAGGCACAGACGCTCCATCTTGTGGGCGTGGGCGGCGATGCCGGTCAGCGTCGTGTCCGTGATGTGCAGGCACTCCTCCATGTCCAGGCAGTGCAGGTCGGGGCACTGCCGCAGCAGGGCGGCGAACCCGCTGTCGGTCAGGAGTGAGCAGCCGGCCAGTTCGACGCACTGCAGCAGGGGGCAGCCGTGCGCCAGGGAGATGAGCGAGTCGTCGCTGATGCGCGCGCAGTTGGACAAGGAGATGTACTCCAGCTCCGGACACTGCTTGCCGATCTGCTGGATGCCCACGTCTGTCACCAGGGCGCAGTTGCTCAGGTTCAGGATCTGTCGACATAATTATTATGACACGTCAGCCAACGATACACGACTACATTCTTTTCCATTCAGTAATTAACAAAATAATTAACAAACAAGTTGACATTGTGCTGTCGCTGTATGAATTATTCAACAGTGATGCGGCATTCATTTCTTCTCACTGTAGGCAAGCAATGCTTGGCACAATTACCAATTTCAATGGTTGCCCTGACAAGTGAGATGAGCATGACATTCTATTGGTCAACTTGAAGTTAATCCGCGATTCTCTTGATCAATCTTTATCACCTTTTCCAAGACAAAAGTACTTGCAAATAAAAAATGAATAAAAAAGATGTACAGTAATACCGGCTTTCTACGCTGTAGTTTCGCCAAATCAAGTACGTATCTGTACACACAGCCTGTACATAAAACCGATGAGGCTATGACGACGCCACGTAAGCCATCGCACTACGATTCACATATCCACCATTGGCCACACAGTACAGCAGAACTGTGGTATCACCAAGTTGTTGTGGAATGTAAACTCAGCAACTTCCCAACTAATTTGTAGATAAATATTAATAAAGGCAGAGTTTAGATAATTTTATCTAGTATTTCTTTGCAGATCCGCTGGACTGGCCATGTCGATATTATTCAGTAAATACACCCGTTGAAATGCAACCATTAACAGCGTAAAAGCAATGGATTCTGAACAATTGTTGATGGGAAAAAGAAGATTGCGGTCCTACCTTTAGCTGATGGCAGTTATCGGCCAGGGCGCGCACCGCGTCGTCGTTCAGTCCACTGCAGCCTTTGGCCA
>JAQGAU010004984.1:0-10811 GCA_034698045.1 Paramacrobiotus richtersi | reverse complement strand
TAAAATAATAATTGGTAATTGTATTTTCCGTTCGCTTCGGTTTTTTATCGCAGCAAAGCGGAGTGCGATTACCTAGTATTGCTATGGCCAACTGACCTATTATCAGTGACCTCCTTCCAATGAATAAACGGCATCAGTTATCTAACAGCATCGCAGAAACATTCAGAAGGGGCCTGTCTGTACTGAAGTGTCGGAGCCAGTTTCAACTGACAGTACAGTTCTTGGTTGTACAGTTTTCGAGATTGTTTGCTCCAATCAACAATGCACTATTACCCGTATTTTGCGGTATCTTGCACTGCTCTGCGCGTTTCACAGAAACACTTGTCTGCTCACCACAACCTAGTGTCCGGGGAGCGAAATTCGCAAAACTCCCCGTTTTGCAGTTTCTTCGCAGAAGACAATTCTGACCAAACATACAACAGCGGCACTTACTGTAGTTCTTTTGGCTGGAAAAGGCGTTGCTCCAGTCCGATGAACGTCTGTGTCTACGATCAGTGTTCAGAGACAGGCTAATAAGGAGTTCAGAAATCTCATGACGTAAATCTAATAAGACCATTATATTTCGTCAGATATTTTGATGAATGGCTGAATTAACAGATTAAAAAAAAGTACCGAAAATTTTATTCGTTTACAAAGCTTATTTAAAAATCGTACCGTAAGGTTCTGTAACTGAGTGACCGCGAATATTGTTTGTTCATTGTTTTAAAACATTGTTCATAAATATTTAAAATACTTACCTAAGGCCGCAGACAGTCAGTACGGCCATTTGTATTGTCAAAGAAAAGCGACTACTGAGTCAGCTATTCTGTTACAGTAATTCTGTTATTTCTGTCTATCCTACAGTCTTCCTTTTTACTTCGTAGTCGTTGGAATCTTTCCGGGCTGCATCAGTGGCGTATTTAAAGGGTCAGTTGCGGTGTGCACCCTCCGGGGCGGCGACCTAAATTCGTGTATGGTGCATTCGTCGAGCCTTTGGTCCTCAGTTAGTCGATGGATTAGACCGGCGAGCTGCTTTCACACAATGTCGGTTTAGCTAGTAGCTTACCCCAGAAGCAAGATTTTCAATTGGTAAATCGGTTTTTGTTTTTTAATGTCTAACTGTGTGACGAAGCTATGTATAGCCGCTTGGTATACAGTTGCGCATTTTTGGGTCTGTCTTGGGTGTGTGGGCTTTTTGTGACCTCTCATGGATCTTGGTAGTCGATACAACTTAAACAGTAGCACAATACGTTGCTGTATTTCGTAAATTTTACTACTTGAGCTCCACGCTTTGATTAAGAGGACCAATAATCGCAAAAGCCGTCAGTACACAAATCGCACCACGATTAAATTATCAGGTACCTTGTTAACAGCATTATCGGCATGTGAAAAGCATGCTCAGTGTTATTAATATCCACCTGTCGTCGCCATTTCCTGGAAGCCTTTTATGAGGTGCTCCATGCAGCGAGTTTCCCCCGGGATCCCAGTTTGTGGTAAATGATGCCGAATAACTTCCGGTATGTCATGAGCAGCAGTACAATCATACTTTCGTACGAAAGATGTGATTATAGCATTAAAAGTCAGACTGCCTAATTCGTAGCGGAAATGGTTAGAGGATCCTGGCGAATGCCAGCCAGTTCGAACGGCAAGAGACACTGCTTAGTGGCCGGATTAGGAATCAGGCACCCATAATAACATGCAAAGCGACTGTCCAGGTACACCGTATCGAATCTGAGACGAACTGGAAAGAATATAATGACTTTTTAAATCGATTACGGATGAACTAAAAAGACTTTTACGCTGCCGCCTACCGATCATGTCTAGAGGTAAAAATAGTGCTTTCCCACTTCCTAGTATTCCACTGACCTGGCCATTTGTCCCAACACCGCCAACAAAACCCCCACCTTGTATAAGTCCTATACTGCCTACGCCAAATGTGTACCCGACAACTTGTAGCTGGGCGGTAGTGTTCGATAGTGGCAGGTATCCTTCGCCAGTGCTCTCCCAAGTGTAGGGTATGTCATACACACCATTATCTACGGAGGTATATCTGTAGCCATACCATTCACCTATGGCCTGAAAAAGCATTAGTTGTCATTTCTGTAATATTCAGTGAATGATTCACAAACACAGGATGCTTGATAGAGCACACTATCAACTGTAAGAGTGTAGGACTGTTGTTATGGGCGCTAGCAGCAGTGGGACGATGAAGTGTCGCTTTACCTGTGCTGGATCGTAAGCCGTTCGCGTTAGGATGGAATTCGGTAGCTGATATGGTGATCGGGGAGTAAAAGAATTTATTCCTGACCGCGTTAAATTCAACAGTGCCAGTCCGTCGCTGTGTTCCCGCATACAGGGCGGAGGATCAAATGAACAAAAAGGTGAGTCAGTACTGTTGGTTCAGATATGGTATTCGAGCTTACTAAAATGTGACAACTTGACTGAAAAGTTGTCGTACAGGTGGCTGGTGGAAGCTAGCCGACAAAATAGCGTGGGCGGGGTTTTGACGCGTTGACTTATGATCGCTAGTCATAGAGTCGTGGCTTAATAGTCCTGGAATCTACGCGCTGTCGAAATGATTTGGGTTTGGTTTGGGAAAATTGCAGAGCAAATTGCTGATTGTTCAAGATGCTTAGAGTTATCGCAATCTGGCTATAAAACCTTTGCACTCATTGTGTTCTTCCAGAACACAACTCATAATTCACACAAGAAACGCCCTTTTCAAAATCGATATTGGACTGACTCGTTAACCGGTTAACCGTTATTAAATCAAAATAATAAACCGCCGAGAAACTAGTACTTCATGCGCTCGGTCTATTAGGCGACAGGATGGCAAGCCTATTCCTTATTTGCGTTTTTTATTACAAAAATTGTAGTACGTCCCGGTTTACATTTTCAACAGATGACCCTTTTCAAAGACTATGGCACATCGTTCACGGCTATAACAAACAGAATGTGATCGATAACTGTCTGCACACCGAAAAGGAACGTCAGCGCTTCCGCAACGTCTTGATTGTAAATATCTAAAATGGAATCAGGGCGTAGTAAATGGTCATTGGCGTCCAGAGCACTAGGATGCTCGCCGTCAGGATTATTACAGGAGAACGATGCTGGCGTGGTGCGATGATTCCTCGCTGTTATCGGCATGTTTGACACTTTTTTGGGTCATGTGCAAAATATGTGAATGCGCAGTGTCTGAAACAGCAGCAAACAACAAAACTCCGGATTGTTTGACTCAATGGTTTACAACAGTAAGATTTCCTGCAAGTGTACATAGATGTTTTCCTAACTACGAATAAGCTCTTGTAAAATTTGGAGCAGAACGGCTCCCAATTAGCTACTGCGTGCAGATAGGTAAGTGTTAAATTATCGAATTTGTCAGTTTCCACTTTTCGTTTAGTTGCACCGGTGTGCCAGTCGCTTTTATAGCTAATGCGCAGACTTTTATTAACAGATTTTGTCATTATTTAAGGCAACATATCGCAAATCTTGCTGCAACAATTTTTGTGCAGTTAGCGGTTCTTACCGTGTGCTGGAAACATTGAGCGGGTGTTCATGTTCATCGTGAACAACAGAAGCATGCATCGTACTTCTCACCGTCGATCCATGAAACACTCTCCTCCAGGCGTGGTACTTCAACACAATATACGGGTACACTACCGCCACAATCAGCAACACGGAGCACTCGCAATACTGCACCAAATTGATCCACACCTTCTACGATATATCTAACTCTAGATCTGTAATACGCTCGGCCTCCCCGTATTATCAAACTGTAACTTACCAACAAGCGACACTGAAAAGCGCTACCATATTCGGGTTCCCCACAGTCGAAAACCCCGTCACATGGTATTTAATTATCTTATCAGCTCCTGCAAAGCCGTGAACAAAGAGAAACGAAATTCGGCCGATCCTTTTCAAGGTCACCTGGAAACGAATACACAACCGGTACCGTTGCCGGGGAAACATTGCAAACCATTTCACTAATTTCAACACTAATTCAGCCTGTGTACAATCCCGGTGTTTCCATAACATTCGCTATAATGCCAAAACGAGAAAATTTCCTGAAGGAATCTACATTTAACCGCAAACAGAAAATATATTCCGGACAAATCATTAAAGTTCATGCAAATTCACCCAGTTTTTCCAAAATATTCACCCGGAAGTACAACAATTGGTTCCCGATGTCAGCAACCGGCTGTACCAGGCAAGTCAAGCCAGTAGTGTAAGGATCCTACCCTCTGTCTGGTATTCTGAGCTTACGTACAGCATCCATCACTCGATATTAAAGTTTTATTACTGCAAGGATTATCGTCCTTATTACTAATCGATGGAAAACCAAACCACAGAATGTTTGATCATTGATAAACCATGTGCACAACCAGCAAACCCAGAAATCGTGCTCACGAAAACACATTCAAAAGTGCTCGCAACGGAAAAGCGCCACAACGGAAAGGATGGTCTAACGTCATGTCTGCAGCCGCCGATCAAACCGAAAACGTTCGCGACCGCCGATCAAATTGACCGATCGTCTGTGACAGCCAAAAGGGCGCAAATTCCGCAGGTCTACATATTCCCCGCACGAAATGCTATATTTCAACCGAGATTCCTCCAGCGACACAGTTGAAAGGTCATCCGGACACTTTTGTCGGAGCTCAGTAGATAATCGGTTTTCTCCGGGAATTGTTACCGGATCCCAAAGATGACCAGTTTAAAGGCAGTTTTCATCCCTACACTTTTGCCGAGTGACGTCAAATGACCAGTTCGTCCAGATTGTTCTGAACAAACGCGATAAACAGACCAATCCAGTCGTGAATTTTAACGACCGGCGCAGGAATGTGTCCGGATAAAACTGATCATCAGCTGGAGGCACTGTGCAAGTGTCCACATGGCACCGGTTACCAACTGAATATTAGGTTCTCCGCCGTTCTCGAATCGGTTTTGAATATCACAAGAAATCCTGAGGCGGCAGTCAAAGGTGTTGCTTGAATATTATATGGTAGGTATGCGCTTGTGTACTTCGAGTCGCCTGCTGCCCAGTTTCAATATAAGTATACCTTGAACGCATGTCAGTGCTGTGGATTCATGTTTTTCTTTTTTTACAGAGCCTTGTTTCACTTAGCCGTCATGTAAGTGTGTGTGGCATGAAAACAAATTTCCTGCTTTGTAATGGCATTTCTCTGCACGCTTTGTCAGTGCTGGTCAACCATGATTTCTTTTTTTTGTCGTTGTTTCTGTTCGTCTTTGCTTTCCCGCCTCATCTGCTACCGCCAGTCGTCCGCCACTCTACACATCGGTATTCATTTTGATTCTTATTAGTTATGATCACCATCTGATGGGCAACCGCCAATGATACATTACCACTCTATGCGGTTCTTTTACATGCACAATAAACGAGGCCGCTGGCAGTGACAGAAATGTACGCATCCAATTGCACGAATTTACCACCGCGTAGTATACTGTTTTGCGTTTTTGTAGCAATGAAGATCAATGAAGTTGAATACGAGTAGTCCATTTGCCAGTCACATTCAGAGCACCATACCGATTATCAGAGACAAAAGAAAGGACTGCTCAATAAAGTTTCGAAATACAAGACTGACAAAGAGGGCAAGCTTAGCATACAGTGGGAGGACAAGGAGTTAGAATATTTCTAGCTAGGAGAAGGCATAGTTATCATACACGAGACTGATTCAGCAAGACATGCTGCACAAACTGCAACATTTAAGAGTGCAAGTGCCGACAGCCAGCTGTTCCGTATGACAGTAGAATGGTAGTTGTATCTCCACATTCTTGGATAAACATATGTACGCTCACAACGCGCGAGAAGCCAAAGATGTAGCGGCAAGACGTGCCTTCTGGGCACAATTCTCCATAATGATCTGCATGATCTCCGGATCAGACCTCACGATGACCGTATTGGATAACAGTTGTCCCATATTCTTCCCAATCACTTTCAACGACGCCTGCTTCAAGCCATCCAGCTTGTGTAGACTGGCAAAACGCAGACAATACACCGCATTCTCCATCGTGATGTTGCTAGAGAGAACACCTTCACTGACGGTGCGCAGATGCAACAGTTGGTATTTATCCGCCATCAGCAGTACTCTCTCCGCATTGTCCCCGTTGATCTTGTCCGTCTCGCATTCGTACAGGTAGTCGATCAGGATCTCGGTTGCCTCTCCATCCACATCGTGCATTACACAGCGCATTAACTGTTTCTCCTTGGAATCATGGTTTAACATGGCAGTGAATACTGGCGAATGTGCTGTCAAGAGCAGCGGATTAACGAAGAACTCCATGCCGTCCGCTGAGCGCAGAACAAAGTTGTTATCGAGGATACGATTTGACTTTGCCCAGTCCAACTGCCGATGCGCGAATTCTCGTCTATCGGGACAGATCCTCGGCATCCTTTCTTGTATAGTGAGAGCAATATCCATGGACACCGTGAGATAATCGTCACGCAGCTTTTTGGGTTGTCCATTTAGGCCGAACAGCGACGCATACGAGATCACGATCCACCTACCCGTTTCCGGCGTGGTCTTGTTGATTAATAGTTTCACTGCACCGTGATTCAGAAAGGTTTCTGCTTTCCCGGTCGTCACTCTAAAAACGGGAAAGATATATATGAGCTATTCGGGTGCATATCGAAAATATCACAGTGCATTTGAATAGCTGCAGTAGCGAGGACCAAAAAAGTTACAAACACTTGAAGATGTCACATGTGTACACGTTTATGTGCATTTGCTGGTTCTGGGTCAGAACTTACTAAACAAATTTCATTTCTTTCAAACCCTACCTTGCAGGAAAAAGGTTTATTGAGTATGAATTACATGGTGAAATGAACAAGTTTCGAGTACAGGTCAGGCAATGCACTTGTTTTTGTCGCCGCCCAATAATATAGATGAGGCTTACAGCCTACAGGAGTTGACGAAAAGGTCTAGCTAGAATACCGGTTTATATCATGTACGGTAGACCTACGGTCACCTACCGCACTTTGACGGAAGCAAGAATATCTCCCTGGCACGGAGTGGGGTGTCCATGCAGGCCCCTCAAATCAGTATAGCTCAGTTCAGTGAGGCGGAGGCCAACGCCGATATTCTCCTGATTAGCAGGCTGAGGAGAAATTTCGATACGCCATCGCCCTTCATAGTCGTTTATCCCGAGTTCGGCCATTGTAACTCCGCTGCTGTACAACGTGGGCTTGAATCCTTGCCATAAGTGGAAATTTCGAATAGTCCACTTCATGCCAAACTCTACCGTTCTACAGTCCGTGCGTTCGTTAACGTTTCCGTTAAGAAAGACGGCTGGAGTGGTCGATGCTTTACTGGCACGATGGTTTCCCAGACTTACTGAGTCAAGATGGTTTGCCATACTTACTGAGCTAAGATGGTTTCCCATTACATACGGACGATAAAGGACATTAACAATCTGCAGTAATCAACCTAGCTGCAATCTGTAGTAAGTTCGCAAAATGATGCGAACGATAAATCAACTTTGCAAGACTGGTGTTAGAAGTTTTCCGGAAATCGACTGGCAGCTGTAAATCTCGCTGTGCAACTCAACCTTTTGCTTGTATCGGGCCCTTAGCGGTTGAATTGGCTTAAGACAAAAGACCTTAATGTCCGGGAGCAAAAAACCGATTGTATTGCTACTACCAACTGACCTATTATCTGTGACATCCTTTGGATGAATGGACGCCAGCAGTTACGGTATCTTACAGCATCGCAGAAATATTCAGAAGCGGAACTTCGAAAGCATATTGTCACGGTCACGCCGGAGACAGTTTCAAACTGAGAGTGTAGTTTCCGATAGTGCAGTTTTCGAGATTGTTCGCTCCGATGTACAGTTTCTTCCACTGCTTTGTGCGTTTAGCAGAATTTTCGCGACATAAACACTTGTCTGATAACAACAATCAGCTAGTGCCCGAGGATCGAGCGAAAATTCGCAGATTTTCCTTTATGCAATTTCCTCGCGAATAAATCTCGGACCAGAAATACAACAACTGGAAGGGACAACATTCCTCTCTCCGATCGTCTCCGCAACCAATGTTCAGAGACGGGCTATGGAGTTCACAAATCGCGTGACGTTAATGCAATAAAACAATCGCGTTTCAACAGATAAATTAATGTAGAACAGAATTAACAAATTACAAAAAAAGTACCGAAAGCATATTGTCCAGCCTGTGGTACTCAATTAGTCTACGGGTCAGGCCGGTGAGTTGCTTTTATAAAATGGCAGGCTAGCTTTCTGCAGATGCAGAAAGCTATCTTCTCTATTGCAAAATAGTTCCGCATCCTTGAATTAGTCTTGGGTTTTTGTACACCTTTTCTAATCTTTCATGGATCTTTGTAGTCAGGTTTTGCGCCAACTTTGTAACATTTGTGGCCGTTTTTTATTAGTATAATTACTATGCAATTTAAACAGTAACAAAACACGCTCCAGTATTCCGTAAATCTCACTACTTGACGCTTCTATTAATGCTGGTAGGTAAGAACAAGAAAAGGACCAATAATTACAAAGTCCGTCAGAACCGCGCCACCAATAAATTATCAGGATCCTCATTAACAGCATTATCGCTCTTTGAAAAAGCATGTTCTGTGTTATGTAGTAATATCCGGATGTAGGGTTTGCTGTAGTCGCCATTTCTTGTAAACCTTTGATGTAGTTTCGCATGCAAAGAGGTTTCTCTGGCATGGAATTCGATGCTAAATGGAACAGGGGACCCTCAAGTATGTCTCCAGCAGTACAGTCGTACTTTTGAACAAAAGAGGTCATTATGGCATCAAAAGAGGCTTTTTCCGAAGCGGAGATGGTTCGAGGATCCTGCCGCGTGCCAGCCAGTGCGAAGGGCATGAGACACTGTTTAGTGGTCGGATTGGGAACCAGACACCCATAGTAAAATGCAAACCGACTGTCTAGGTACAGTGTATCAAATCTGAGACGAACTGCAAGAAAAAACAAGATCTGTTGTTGAAACTGAAAAGTGTACTAACAAATTCCTTCTACGCGCCCGATTACCGGTCGGGCCGGGGGAAAAAAAGATGGACTTCCAACTCAATATTCCAGTGGTTTCGCCGTTTGTTCCAACATGGCCAACAAATATCCCACTGCCAAAACCCATACTACCGATACCATATGTATACTGGAGCACTTGCACTTGAGCTGTTGTGTTAGATAGTGGCAGATATCCTTGGCCAATTCCCTCCCAAGTGTATCGTATGTCATAACCCCCCGCGTCTATTGAGGTATATCTGTAGGCATACCATTTACCTATCGCCTAAAAAAGGATTAATCCGATATGACATCTAATATCCACAAACAAACACTGCAGAATAAAGGTACACTAGAAGTCTGGGACTGTCATCACAGTGTCGTGTGACATAAAGTACAGAGAATTATGGGGTTAGCAGGAGAATGTATCGTCAGTTTACCTGTGCGGGATCGTAAGCTGTTCGTGTTAGGATCGAATTCGGCAGCTGACATGGTGGTCGCGGAGTAACAGAGATACATAGGCTTGTTCGCGTTAAATTAAACAGTTTCAGCCCGTCGATGTTGCTCTGCATACAGGGCGGAGGATCAACAAACGAACAAAAAGGTGAATCAGTGCTGTAAGTTTGCTTCGGTATGTCTGTAGCTCGTATGCAGTACGGAGCAAACACAGCATCGATGATCTTGTCCAGATTACCCACATCGCCAGGTGACAAGTCGTTAGGATTTGCTCTGGTATGAGCAAATATGATTGGACTGCTACACGTGCCATCCGAATTTGGACCATCGCAACCGTACCCAATTAACAGCTTGTTGTAATCATGGTACAGAATTGCGTAGTTGCCTTGCCCTATCGACAAATTCGATACAGTTCACTGAAAAAATTTACTGCAAAGAAAGGGTATGTTTAACATACTGAGTGTGATGTCATCACAACATCGAGCAGTGCTGGATATCGTTGGCACGGTACTGGATATTGCTGGCACGGTGGTCGTTTCATGGACAATAAAGCTGGCACTGTCCTCCGTTATGCCGACTGTCCCCATCATCCGTCCATCTTCCGTGTACAATCCGGACCAAAAGTGGTTCTGACCGGTGGTGTTGTCCCGTAAGTCGTACTGCGCCGCCTGCGCCCACATTGTATATGCCGGCGTATCCGTTAATGTATCCACTGTCTGTTCGACGCTTGTCCATTGGATTCTCTTGTTGATACTGGTCGTACCTCCACCAAACTTGATGCGACTTTGTTTCTCTCGATAAGCATACCATAATCCTTCAATCTGCAATGCAGTCCTTGTCAATTCGCTACATATGCGCTCTGCGAGTGCTTAGGTAATGCACATCAGAAAGAGAATCACGCGAAATTTGCTGACATGGTGATCACCTTTTGAGGAATGTTTTATCTTCCAGTTTGGGTAGGATCACGGAAGGAAACTGCGGGGTGCATGGTTGCTGTGCCGACGAGAGTGATACCAATACTGCGACAAAAGTACAGTGAACGAATAATGTTCAAATTTGATACTGAACGAACCAGGTTTACCACTTACCAAGCGAAATCACTGCACTGAATGCGTGCGCCATTTCGGAACCGCTAAACTCTCAGAATAAGGAAAGAACTGTGCGGAAAACGTTGATAATTCAGCTGTTTCTGTAACTGCGTTGTATCAGCATTGGAGATCAGTTTCGTAGCCGCCAGAGGCTTTGCGGTCGAGCGTCCGATGACCGTTGAAACAGTTCGTTTTGTGTAATGACGCGGATGTTTTCGTGGTTGCGTTTATTCAGGGATTAAGTAAGACATTTAATTGCACGTTTACTGCTCGTTTGAATATTTCGGTGGCTGTGGT
>JAQGAU010004983.1:0-10812 GCA_034698045.1 Paramacrobiotus richtersi | reverse complement strand
CCGGATCCACATAACCTGACAATTATTACCTGCGCAGGTGTAGAGAAACATTGGGAATTCAAAACCCACCAAAACCAGTGTCTACATCACGGCTTTTGGCCTTAATATGGATTTCATTCGACCACAATCCTTATGCGATGGAAACTGAAAACCCAACTTCACTGCGAAACCGTCATCTAGCAGTCGGTCAGTTCGCGGGTCTTTGTCCTTCAGCTGTACTTTCAAGGTGTTGTCCCCCTTTGAATGGGTTTTATCAAAACTTCCTGGAAGCAAAGTGATCGGACAAACATCTTGCTCCTCTGGAAAAATCTGCAGCGTCAAGTTCGTATAGGTTGCTTCTGAGAAATATGCCTCTAGTTTCGCGCTGTAGATGTTCCTTTTCTCGTAGCTCTCCTTGAGACCAACAACGGACAACATAGAGTCCCAACCCTTTTTAATTGCACCAGTTATACCACCCTTTGAATGACGTATGTATTCCGTAACAACGGCACGACAGTGGAAGCTTGGAACGTAGAACTTCATGGCTATACGCGGCCGTTTCGAAGCAGAAGCTGTCTCGATAGCATTCGTATTCCTCGCGATGCACTTCGTTGTGATTGTAGTGTGAACTTCTTCGCTGGCGTTGATTTCTTTTTTCGAGACGCTGCTTGATTTGTTAAGTAAGTGGTCTTTGTTTGATTGTTCATTTCTTGTAATGCTTTCCATCATTTTGCCATCCGTGGCAACCGTCGTGGTGGATTCTTCCAGAATTCGACGTACATCAAGAAGTGGGCCACATTCATTCATGGCATGCCGGATATCCGTAATACTGCATGTTTCTGCATTCTTCACTAAATTCACAAACAGATCCCGATTCGAAAACGCCGCCGTTAAACCCGTGGCGCCCCTAATTGCCGCACAGTGCGCTATCGCATGGCAGGATGTTTTAACCTGTTCTGGCGAAAACAGCCCTTTGACACGGGACTGGATTAAGGGGATCCTGCACGCCCCACCGGCAATGATTACAGCAGAGATGGGCAGATGGCAGGATTCAGTCTGCTTCATCAACCACACCGTCAAGCGCTGTACAGGTTCCATCATGCTTGCCTCCAGTTCTTTTCTGGTAATTTGTACTTTCAGCAGCTTCCCGGGTAGTATCTGAGGTATTTCGACGACTGTAACCGAAGCGGTTGACAGTTTCCGTTTCGCCATTTCACAGTGCGCTCGCAAGCGATACATAGCGCCCCGGTTCTCTCTGATGTCCACTCCAGTTTGCCCGTGGAAATGCTGGCAGCAGTGCTCGATCAGGACCTCGTCGAAGTCCTGTCCTCCAAAGCGGTATGTGTCAGCACTTGCTAGGCACACGGCCGTCTTATTGTCGACGCGAACAGTGTCCAGTTCTGTGAGGTAAGAGCCGATCACAAGAACGAGGTATACACCGTTTTCGCACAGAGTCCGGCTTAACGCGTACCCAAGGAAAGCGGCCGTTGTTTTCGGAATGGTTAACACAGCGGCCGCCTCGGGTAGTGCTTGAAGCATAATGTCTATTATTTCTGCTTTACTACACTGGAGATAGGCTTCCGGTACGGAGGCTACGACTGCCTTTATTTCGGCATTTTCAAGCCAGTTGGAGACAGTGTCGCGTAGAAGGGCTTGTAAGGTATCTCTCAAAACCGTCTGCGGAGAGAACTGGTTCGGCCATACTCCTGGGTCAACTTCGTTACACAAGCTTTTCATAGGGTTTGAAACAACCGCGTTTGCGACAATTGCGGCGTAGTTCTTAGCGTCGGCACCATACAGAATTTCAGTTCCTGTGTTGGCATAGTAGGCAGCAGTCTCATCTTCGCCACACCTATTCGGGAGCTGCAGAATTGTACCGTTATCCAAACATCCGACGCGATAACAGCTTGTACCCAGTTGCACGGAATTCGCTACTGCTTTCTTTTCCATGATTTGCGCGCTGCTTGAAATGTGCGCGTCCAGGAAGGTTTCCGGTTAGCGGTAGCCTCCAATTTACCCAGCACAGATGTAAACAGGTTTGGCGGACAACTCTGTAGCCAGATTAACTAGAACCAGAAAAAGAAGGTATTGTGTAGTGCTTTCCTCAAACTGTGAAGTACGCTGTTTACAGAAAACCCTGCAAACACCGCTTATCTTTCAGAACAGACGAGAGCATCGTTTCAATTGTCAACAAAAATTAGACCACGGCAGTCGACAGATATCCGCTGTGCTGATTGCGTCTTACCGCTGCGACCACACATACCGGTATTTTTGAATTTAACAGCTATCAGCTGAACAGCTCACGGCACCAGCTTTTCATGAAGATAATGAATGGAACAGTAATAGAAGCAATATTGCTGCCGCAGATTGTAGGTACAACAGCACATATTCCTTTTAGAAACAGATAGGCTTGTCTCGAACCACTTCGAAAATACGCGTATACGGCTGAAAGTAATCTACTCACCTGAGCCTTTGTAGCATCTGTCTATCTGGTGAAATGGTTACTGGATCGGAAATTCAAATATTTCTGGTCGGCTGGCTGGGCAAGAATTATGCTCCTTAGTGACATTTGTATCTTGCACTATACTTTTTTGTTGCAGAATATTTGAGATGGCACAACAAGATCGTATCGCCGTTGGAATTGACCTGGGGACAACGTACAGCTGCATTGCCGCATACCGAAACGGTCGAGCGGAAGCCATCCAAAATGACCAAGGGAATCGTATAACACCGAGCGTCGTCTGCTTTCACGATGGTGAAGAGACCGTGGGGGAAGGCGCAGTCCACCAGTGGCCATTTTTCCCCGAAAGCACCATTTGCGACAGCAAACGAATGATTGGACGCAGTTTCAATGATCCATTCATCCAGGACGACAGAAAGGAATGGAGCTTCCGAGTAATTGATAAAAGCGGGAAACCGAGGATTTTAATCGAAGATGGTGGTAGCCTGCTGGAAGTGACGCCGGAGCAAGTTAGTGCGATGGTGCTGCGCAAGATGAAAGAAGTCGGGGAGCAGTATCTGGACCAAGCAATCTACGACGCAGTGATAACCGTTCCCGCATATTTCTCGGATGCGCAACGCCAAGCGACAAAAGACGCGGCAACTATTGCCGGTATCAATGTGCTACATATGATCAATGAACCAACTGCTGCGGCAATCTACCACGGTGTCAATCATGTATATAAAAACGCCCAGAAACTGCTGGTTTTCGATCTGGGTGGAGGCACGCTGGACGTCTCGATTCTCATGGCCGAACCCGGGATGAAATTCCATGTGTTAGGCACTCACGGTGATCCGCACTTGGGAGGAAAAGATATTGATAATCTGTTAGCGAAGACCTTATCGGAAGAGTACTTCAAGAGCAAAAGAACCCGGCTCAATAAGGAACAAATGGCTCGCTTAAAGGAGCAGTGTGAAAAGGCCAAGAAATCGTTGAGCTTCTCCAACACGGCAAAACTTTTGATACCAAATTTTGATAACGAGTCTTATACCCGCACTATTACCAGGGATGAATTTGAACGAATCTGTGGAAATTGGTTCGAAAAGATTCTAGCGCCAGTGCAGACAGCGTTGCGCGATACTAGCCTCACAGCAAACGATATTAAGGATGTTATTCTGATTGGTGGATCGAGTCGTATACCCAAGGTTAGAAAGATCCTGGAAAAGTTTTTTGGCGAAGGAAAGAAGATACTGCAAGCTACCCATCCGGATGAATCCGTTGCCTGCGGCGCGGCCGTTTATGCGGCCACATTGCTTGGTGATCAGTCTGGTTCAGCGAAGGCCTTGAAACTTGTGGATGTGACGCCGTTTTCCCTAGGGATCAAGGTGTTCCCTGAAGGTTAGTCGACATTTTCTTCCCTGATACTGTAACCAACAACCAAAGGCAGCGCTGGATCATGGGTTTTCGTCTAAAATTGCGCACAGGCAAAACTCATATCAAAACACAAAAACTTTCTCTGGCAAGAAATACGTTTTTAAAGCCATTCTTTGGGTTTCGAATATATACAGATGTGTACAGATACAGGTGCAAGTAGATTGCGAAGTTTAATTATCGAGATAATAATAAAAACAGTAAAATAAAAATAAAGTTTATTCGTCTCAAGACAACAGCGCTGACGCACTAAAATAACTATGGTAAGCATTCTGAACAGACTAGTACTGCACATGTTGTTGATTTCATATATTTAGTGAATCATTTAATCAACTCTTGCTACCTCCTGTTTTGTAGATATGTCGGTTTTAATTCCGAAAAATACGGTACTCCCGACCAAGAAAAGTGGACAATATACCACAAATGACGACAACCAGGAAAGTGTTGATATTAAAGTGTACGAAGGAGAATCTGACATGGCTAACGAAAACCGTTTGCTGGGTACGGCGACTTTAAATGCCCTTGAACGGGGACCAAAACATACTCCGCAAATTCTCGTGACATTTGAAATCGACCTGAATGGCTTGCTGAATGTTTCTGCCGTCGACAAGAAGACCGGCAGTCGGATGCATATCCAGCTGGATAATGATAAGTACAACTTGTCGCCGTCGGAAATCCACCGAATTGCCGGGCTGCTGTACAGTGAAACGCCTGAAACACGACAAAAGGAACGGACCATCCTGTTTGCTAGACTGAAGGAATACTGTCAATCGGTTCACGAGACATTGACGAAGAAAGTCCGTCAATTGCCGTCGGATGAACTGCGCCATGCCATGGAGGATTTGTCACAGCTGCAGGAATGGATTGCTGCACACCAGCACGCTAGTAAAACCGCCATTATTCTTAAGCAACAAGATGCGTATCAGCACTTTCGTTCGGTGCTTATTCGATTAAGTCAGTCATAAATATATTTTTAGAATGTCTGATTCTTGTCGTTTTCTAAACGGCTGACAACTGTGAGCAGTGAATGAGTGATATTCACTTTTCAGGTTGTTTTGTTGTCGCGGTCGGTGTCGTCAGCAGCATCGTCAGCAGTAGCAGGTGATATTAAAGTACTGTCCAGAATTAAAAACAAAAGAGGATCTCGACACGCGCAAGTACCATGTAGGCTATGTCGTTGTACTTATGTACCTACAATGACATTTACAATGATGCAACGGTAATAATTAAGATGATGTAGAAAGCGCTCGTTGGATTTTGCTAATCGAAATCAATGATATGCTCATTAGATTGGCGCGTCATATCAATGGCCGCAATGTTAACAGTTAATAACTGCAAAAAATCATAATTATGCACCGTCCATAACCTCCCTTACGGAAGAACAACCAAGTGATCAGCACATTTTTGTACAACGCATCGGGCTCAGCCTCATATTTTTGCAAAACGCCGCTTCGGGTCCCTGACTTGTGAGCTTTGGGAAAACTTTAATACCGGCAATTTTGCCAGTTTCGCTTTATGTGCACCCATTCCTGTCACCGTCAGCGAAGAATACACCGGCGTGTTGCATTTACGGCTCTGCTGCGTGGCAGTCTGCGACTGTACGGCTTGCCGCGTGCTTGTTCAAGCTACACTATCAGTTATCAGTCATTCATAGATAAGCCCACAACGGCATGCTGCACTGCCGTTGACTTTCCTGTATGTATACAAGTGCATCTGCAGTCCAAACCGGTTAGAGGTAAACTGCTCAACCTTCCAGCTCATCATCACATGTTCCTGTCACAGCATTTCGTGAAGTCCGCTCTGAGAAAATTTGCCCATTGTTTGAGCGAGAACTGCGCGATAGTTGGAATGATAAATCCAGAGGATGTACGACCTGTTTCATCGCAACCCATCGCAATCGGAATCCAGCTCGGCTCAAGTGTTTACCGCTTAAGCTACCTGTCAGCCGATGTAACCACACCAACAGCGCTGCTTGACGGCTGTGGCAACGAAGCGTCCCCCGCTTATTTCGCCTTGGACGGAAACACGGATTTATACGGTGACGATGCCCGAAGCTTTGCCAGCATTAACCCAAGCAGGTATGTTAACGGGATCGTCAAATACATTCCCGATTATTATGCTTCGGAGAAGACAAAAGGCATTTGCGATTGTGTGCCAATAAATGGTGATCCAGAAACCATGACACCTTTAGGAATTTTGAAGGCTACAATCGAAAAACTTCTTCACGGTTCGAAACAGTCCTTTGAACATCCGATTACGACTCCGAGCATTGTGGCTTCCGTGGCATGCTGCTACTTCTGTGACATTGCTAATAGGTTGCAAATAGCGCTGGAAGAAGTGTGTGGTACTGTGCCCGAACTGGTCTTGATCCCAAAAACAATGGCGGCATTTGTCGGTTACGCAATGGTCAGGGATAAATGCGATGATGGACTGTACGCTTGTGACCGTCAATTATGTCCCCCCTGCCGAAATGTCCCCCCGGACATTATTGCCGGGTCCCCTTTGTAACCATCTCTAAAACTGTAACCCTTGCACCTACTTGGTGAAACGAAGGACCTACGAGGGCTGGAGAAAATTCAGACCAATCCGAGGACTGCCACCAAGCGCTACTACCGCCACCGGTGTGACCACAGCCAAATTTTCAGCTGATCAGACATAATTGCCGGTCCTGGAATCGGGTGTCATTATTGACGGCCTGGCAGTAAGTACGGGGACATTATTGCCAGGACCACGGGGGACATTATTATGTCCCCCGTGACACTGGCAATAATGTCCCCCGAGGCAGCGGCAATAATGTCTCCGCAGGATCGGCAATAATGTCCCCCGTAACACCGGCAATAATGTCCCCCGTAGAACCGGCAATAATGTCTCCCGCAGAACCGGGTATAATGTCCCCGCAGGATCGGCAATAATGTCCCCCGTAACACCGGCAATAATGTCCTCCGTAGAACCGGCAATAATGTCTCCCGCAGAACCGGGTATAATGTCCCCCGTAACACCGGCAATAATGTCCCCCGTAACACCGGCAATAATGTCCCCCGTAGTCCCGAAAATAATGTCCCTGTAGTACCGGCAATAATGTCCCCCGTAGTCCCGGCAATAATGTCCCCAGTAGTCCCGGCAATAATGTCCCCAGTAGAACCGGCAATAATGTCCCCCGTAGTCCCGGCAATAATGTCCCTGTTGTACCGGCAATAATGTCCCTGTAGGACCCCGGCAATAATGTCCCCCGTAGTACCGGCAATAATGTCCCCAGTAGAACCGGGAATAATGTCCCTGTAGTACCGGCAATAATGTCCCCCTTACTATCGGCAATAATGTCTCACGTGGGAACGGCAATAATGTCACCTTCGGGGAAATTTGTTGGTGGTCACATCGGTGGCGATGGTAGCGCTTAGTTCGGATTGATCCCGAATTTGTCCAGCCCTCCTAGGTCCTTCGTGTCACCAAGCCTGTGCAATGGTTACACATTTGGCGACGGTTACAAAGGGGACCCGGCAATAATGTCCGGGGGGACATTTTGGCAGGGGGGAAATAATTGACGGTCACATACGCTGTACTGGTTATTGGCGCTTCGGTGTCGGAACTGGCGTTTTATGAAATAGCTGAGGAAAGTGCTACGCTAAAGAGTGTCAGTCAATCTTATCCCCTGGGCGGCGATCACTTCGATGCAGCCATACTGAGCTACTGCTGGACAGAGTTTGAGAAGCAGCATCCTGCTGATTGGAAACAACATCCGAGTGCACTCCAACGACTGAAGGTCGAGTGCCAGAAAGCAAAAGACCGACTTTCCGCGGCTAAAGTAGTGGCTATTGAGATTCCCAGATTCATCGGGAATGCGAAACTGCGCCTTCAAGTCAAACGAACGGAAATGGAGAATGCGATGGACAAACAGGTGGCTGGTTTCTCCGAATGGCTGGTTGAACACATGCCTTCTGCTGCATCGCTTTTAAAAGGCATCCTTCTGGTTGGTGGTGCGTCGAGAATTCCAAAACTGCAGACTCAAGTAAACAGACTGTTTCCTGGCTTACTGATAACG
Source organism: Paramacrobiotus richtersi (assembly GCA_034698045.1). Taxonomy (NCBI): domain Eukaryota; kingdom Metazoa; phylum Tardigrada; class Eutardigrada; order Parachela; family Macrobiotidae; genus Paramacrobiotus; species Paramacrobiotus richtersi. The sequence goes on along the minus strand of JAQGAU010004983.1, from coordinate 2,923 downwards.
TCCGCCAATTCCCGTGCGCATGTGTTGGTCAGCAATGGTTGCGCTTACCTGGCACGTTACATGTTCGATGAACTGCATTCAGAGAGACTATCCAAGCTGCATGCCGGTCTCCTAGAATTAAGCGTTATAAAAGCAGCCAGAATGACCTCGGAAGAGGAAAGAAACCGCTCAGTCCGAAACAATGAAGAAAGTATGACGCGAATGGTCCCAGATGGAGCAATGCGTGACGAAAACCAGGAAAATACCGAATGCAATCGACAGATGCACCATATACTGGATAATCCACTTTCGGATTCTGAAGTTGGAGGAAATGTCCGGTCTTGCAACGACAGCCTAGAGCAAGAAGTTGTCTTCCCCGAAGATACGACGAGCACATTTACAACGGCGACAGGGGATGCTCAGACAGTCGATGATATGCGTCAGAAAGATATATCCGTTGTCGCGTCCTTGTCGGAGGAACAAGTAAAGGTAAGAAACGAAACTGATAGTCCTCCGGATTCTGCTCCAGACAATAACACGGTGCTGAATATGGAACCAATTTCTGCGAACGCCGATATGCCAGTGAACGTTCGCGGTGGAGAGCAAACCAGCACTAAAGTATATATTGAAGCATGTGTGTCACAACTGGAATCCATAATGGCCGACCTGACTATTCTCGGTGAAAAGGTCAAATCGAAGGGCGCAGTTCCGGAAGACGATGTGACCACGTTACGTCAAGTACGCAGTAGTGTTCCAGCCGCCGAGGGTGCATCCCAAAATGGTCAAATAGCCGAAAGTACCATCAATGCACTGTATACATACGAAATTCCGAGGGCTACCGATTTACTTCGGAGACAACCGAACAACGACGGCCACGAGAAAGCCAGTGGAATGGGTTTACCGACTGTAACTTTCGAGGACATCGCCATAGAACGACACGCATGCAACGTGACAGAGATTCTTGATGGCGAAGAGCGGTTACTCCGACTGCAATACGATGCCGAAGTGGCCATTCATAGATGTACTGGCCATGGACCTCCACGACGTCTGGTCAGATTAACACCGCGCGACGCGGAGACGGAGCCAATTTGGATGCTGTTTAACCAGATTAAGCACGTGCAAAAGAGGAAAGAATTTAAAGAAGATATCGTTTCAGATCGGAGGGTCCGATCCGCGTAACATCGTAGAGTTGAAAAATTCTGGACTCCGTGTCAAACTTTCATTCTTCAATGTCAGGCACCGGGAATGGGTTTACTATGCTCTACGACTTCACCCTTATTTTTAGGAAGAATTCTAATTTCTTTAGAGTATGCTGTTGTGGAGAATATCTTTTACATACATAATGTCTCCTTCAGGAAGTATCACGAACTAAGCCACATCTTTGATGTGCCAGCTCTTGTGCTGCACGCTAGCAGACTTAATAGTAACTATGCAGACTATTCACAGAACACATCTGGCTGTTGCCAGGTCATCGGCAAATATGACACATGCGCGATACACCAGGGACCAAAGGTCATACACTACGTGACACCTTTCCTTCTTGAAAAAATGACTAAAAAAGTTCTACGACCAACGCAACAAACTGTGCACCACTCACCGATTACGATATAATCATTCGTATCACAAAATCGCGTCGCAACGTTGACTGTCTCAAGGTGAACGGCTTTCGCGACAATGACACTCACGGCATGGTCTCACATGGCGGAAGTCTGCAACGCTGTACACTCACGGGCACAGCTCACAACGGGCACGGTTCACCACGGGCATATAACATCACGGCCACGGCTCGCCACGGACACAGCTGTCCTCTCTGGCGCGGTTCGGGCGCATCGTGATTAAATCAATGGCAATCCTTTTGTAGTCCGCTCTCTTTCGCTCCACAGCCTCCACTACATACGTAGGCTATATATGTACCTCATAACTCATAATTGCTGGTCATAACTCATAACTATGGGCAGGCTTGTAATCGAATCAAAACGGGCAGCCAGTTGTCGGATATGTTTCCGTTACAGAAAGGAGTTAGACAAGGCGATCCCTGTTCTGGGCTTCTTTTCGATATATATATCGACGATTTAACGGGGTTCGTTGCTGAAAATCGAGTGACTACGGTTCGAGTTGGAAATCGTTCGCTTTTTCTGTTAAAGTTTGCTGATGACGTGGTCGTATTTGCCCATTCGGAAGAACATCTTCAGGAATCAGTTCACAGAATTAACGAATTTTCGGATGATAACGGGCTGGTTATTAACATTAAAAAATCCGTCACAATGGTGATAAAAGGGCAATCGAGGATGGATATTCAATGCAGTGTCAAGGTAAAGGGGTGTCTGCTTGAACAGGTAAAAGAATTCAAGTATCTTGGTGTCTGTTTGAACGAAGCGCTTTCGCTGAGCCAAACGAGCAACGCGCTGCATGCATCAACCTTGAAAAGTTATTTTTCGCTCCTGCAGAGAATTGAGAGTTCTGTTCCGCGAATGCAGTTCAAAACAGCAGAGAGTGTATTTGAAGCGACAGTGGGCAGTCATGTACTGTTTGGGTCTGAGTACTGCGGCTCGAATGCAGACGTCGATCGGATGGAAATCAACTTTTTTCGATGGTTTTTCAAGACTGGGCGAAACCTTTCATCAGATGCTTTTTACTATCTCACGACGAAAACACCTCTACACTATCGACAAATACGCAACCAATTGAAATGTATTGCGCGCTGCATGAAAATGTCAGCTGACAGCTTAGTTCGCCTGGCACTGGCGGAACTGGTGAAATCCGCACAGGGACGAAAGAAAGGTCTCCTACGGAGAGCACTCAAACCAGTAGAAACGGAAATCGAGATCGAATGGGGTGACGCAGCATCATTAGAACAGAAGTTAGCCCTGATGTCCTCGATGGACATCATGGCCAAACTGCGGGGGAAGTTTATGGATGACCTTTTGGGTCGAGTGAGCGATGA
>JAQGAU010004982.1:0-10815 GCA_034698045.1 Paramacrobiotus richtersi | reverse complement strand
CTGCGGAGGGCGCGTAGCGCCCTCCGCAAATACTGCTCGGTTTTCTTGGTTCATAGCTTTCACACTCTGGAACAACGGTGCGCGCATCACTCGTCACGGCCGCGAAGCGGCCGTGACGGGATTCGCGTATGTAATCCGGAACAGCCGTTCTCTTGGTTCATAAGTTTTTTAAGTTTAAAAAAAAATGCCATCTGCTTTATATTTGCTGACCTTTCCAGTCTTATACTTTCTTGTTAAAATACTTTTTCTTGGTTGTTCCATTTTTAAACGGGCCCCGCCGGGCCCACGTCTAACTCGAGTGGAGAAGTTCAAGTGTCAGGTGTTTTTTGCACGGTGATACATATATTTGTTAAATATCTATTAATTGAAGTCGATCGTTGCTTTTTAATTTAGTTTATTTTATTGGTGCTGTTTCTTTGTTGCTTTTTAGACTTTTTTTCAAATTTTCTCCGTTATTAAAGCGAAATTCTGTATCTCGGTCCCATGACATTTTCGGTCGTCACCTGGGTCATAGCTCAAAAAAATCAGCGAAAAAAACTGAGTCTAATGACGTCATTGATGACGTCATGTAACGCGCACATTATAATACCATATTACCACAGCTTAGCTTTGGCATCCCTGGCAGCCCTTTTGTTCTTCTTTCCCTTGTCTTTCCGTTTCGCTTCTGCTACGGCTTTCGTATCTCCCGCCGCAGGATCACGCTTTTCGAACAACATATCAACATCATAATGGTAGAAGTAACCTGTGGTCGGAGTGTCTACTCGGTAGTAATTAGCATACAACTCCAGCTTTTGCTGTCTGCAGTTCAGGGTCCCGTAGCCTGTGGTCGAATCACGTTTCTTCGCAATTAAAGTTGCCATTATTGATGTCGATCACAGAGAATCGCATTCAAAGAGTCTGGCAAAATGTCCCGAATAAAACCCATATGTAACTGTTGCTTATTTGGAAAACCGAAAAGTTACCAATTAGATTCTGGCAGCGATCATCGGATATGCAACAACGCATGGCTTGGCTATGGCACACGTGACACGTCTGTGCGGTGCGCACTAACGGTGACTAACCTGTCTATGTTAAAAGAGGCGCATTCAGATTTTCCCTGTAGAATTGCGCTGACTCACTGGACGAAATTACTGGCCCTTTTTGCACTATACAGCACGTGGTTTATCCAATCCGATTTTTCCCTTTCTACTTATTTTTGAACCTGCTCTCACCTGGACTCACTGTGCCGTGCGTGGCGTTCGGAATGGCACTGCAGTATGGAACTTAAACACTTGTGGGACACTGGGAACTTCCCAGTGGAAAGTTCTGGCATAAATCTGCACAGCATTGGTATGTACGTACGTAACACCCTGGTCGAACATGTGAGTCACCTTTTAATAACAACGTGATAATGATCTCCCTTCCCGTACGACTGTTGTCCGGTGATACGTATGTGGACACTGATAGACTGCAGCGCTCCTACTGCACAGTCAATTTCGGTGATGAGTCATGGCCATCTGCATCGCGGCATGTGCAATGTTCTCAATCCATTTAGAGCTGTTTACTTACAGAATATTCACTCTTTAAACGACATTTTTCGTATCTGCAGTTCATCTGAGTAACTGAAGTTTCCTCTTTGAGCCATCGCATTTCAGTCTTTCTGAAGTATGTCGACAGGGACCAACGCACTTTCACCACGGACATTCGCTGCTGGGGATGTGGTACTTTCCTGCGAGCCGTGGGTCTCGTCTTTCCAGTACAAGTTCCACAAGCGACGATGTGCGCAGTGCTTTCAAGACGCAGACTGTCTGCGCGCATGTTCCGGATGCAACTTGTACCGCTACTGTGATACACAGTGCCAGGTACTGTGAAAGCACGCTATATAACTCAGTCGGTTCTTGTCGGTCCTTGTGTAACCGACAGTGATCAGCAGCATGTCAGAGCTACATGGTTTTCGTTGATTCAGACGATAAACTGGAAGAAGGAGCACAAGCGGGAATGTGTAATGCTGCGAGGAATCCAGGCCAATATCCTGAAGTACGACCGCAGTTTTGACCATGACTGTGCATTAGGAGGATGCAGTAAATACGGATGCTGTACTGTCGAGATTCTTGTGGCCAAAATATGCAACAAAATCTTGGTTTGTTCTTTCCAATTTATTCTGGCCTATTTAACACCGAGATTGTTAACCAAATGATGCGACGACATGTTTAGAAAGGTACCAAAGAAGAACTGGCAGGATATCCTAGAAAAAACACTGTTGCGGAAGTTTTGGCTTTGTTACCCTACGATGGAACTTACGAGAAGGAGTAAGCAGACATTTCCAATATTTACCGTACTGGACTGCTAGCGTGCCATGCATTTTGATGATGTTTCAGTTTAGACCTATCTGATCGAACCATGCGTAAGCTTTGCTGGACTGCACAGATGGAGAAGATTCCGGGCTTCGTGGGACTCGTTAGGAAAATATGCTACAATGTATTGCCGATTGGGGACGCGTGGGGTAAGCAGGAAACGGAGATTATCGGGATCTTCCCACAAGCTTCACATCGCGACATGACGCCGGTCTGCTGGGACATCAATGTGACCATGGATTTGCAAGGACGGAACCTGGTTGTTCGCGCCACGGAAGATATTACCAATTATACTGGATTAAAGGATGTAAGCATAACTGTATTGGTGCATAATATGATAAATATATTACACTGTAAGACGGCAATTTTGGCCAGCACGAACATGCACAAGCAATATAATAATTGTTAAGTACAGTCAGTACTGATTTCGATTGGCAAGTAATACAGCGAAAAATTTGAATGTTGCAGTTACGCCAGAATGAGTTGTTAAGCAGCGGTAATATCTACATTCTGCCCTTGATGCGGCGTCGAGAAGAGTTCCACCGACATTATCGCCGCCCCTGCGCTTGCCGCGGATGCACCGAGGAATACGTAAGCGAATTCCGAATTAGCCATTTCGATGCCGCTGTGCACGTTTCCACGCATTTGCACCCTTTTAGAATGCGGAGATCAACCCACTAAAATGTGTGACCGAAGGATGTTTGGAGCGCATTCCAAGTGATGCACGAGCTGTCGAGCCATGTCCACAATGTGGCGCCATTAACGCGGATCGGCTGCGACAACTGCAACAGCTGATGGCCAAATACGAGAAACTGCAGGTGCAAACGCCAGCTGGCGCTGCTCAAATGGACGACCTGTTTCTTCAGTTGGAGTCCCTGGATATACTGCATGCAGACGCGCATTTCCGTCTCATTGGTGTGCCGGGTGGCACCGAACATACGGAAATGGGACGATACGCCGAGGCATGGGATAGGTTATCCAGTTTAATTCCTTGCGTACGGTACGTTTAACACAGGTTTTCAATTGGATATTTAACAGTTAATGAATAGTAGTTGTCTGGAAGTTTGTTTTGCTGACCATGCAAGGTGCTATGTTATCAAATCAAGTCGATGGCATCGGCGTGAATTTGCATTATTCTCGCGGTGTTTCGTGGGCGCTGCTAGAGCTGCCGTTACTCAAAGTTTTTTAGCCGGTATTTTAGTATTTTAGCTGCTGACAAGGTCAGGGGTTGATTAATAATCTTTGATGGGTGTTGATTTGAATAATCTTACTAATACGTATTCCGTAACTGCTAATTTCGTTTACAGTACCATAGGTCTAGTTAAATGCTGCTTTACCTCATCAACACAAAACTTTATGGCAAGGTGACATAACAGTGCTGGCGCTAAAAATTGCTACGACAGAAGCTTTACGTCATCTGCCCGGTACGAGTATCGGATGACGGCAAAGTGGAGCTTGCAGATACTACATTATATATCTTTCGTTAGTGGTACTTCGAAAAAGTGGTGATCAATCCGCGTTGTTGATTATGTAATGTTTTTCATGTTTAGGTATATTAATTGCTGAAATGAATGGTACTACCGCTGTGTACAATTCTTTGTGCATTTCAGTGCGGTGTATCCGAAATATCACATCGGTCGTGCACGGTGGCTGAAACAAGTTGGGGATTTGCCCGCTCAATGGTTTCTAAATCTCGTCGAAGAGGAACGTGATAAGTTCTTGACGGAAGTCCTGCCAACAGCGTCGGAATATCTCTTGGAAGCGCAAGACATCTACAAACTGATCTCGGGAGAGGGTACGAAGTGGGATGTACGTATCACAGAGATACTGCGTCTATACGATGTGTTGAAGTTTATGCCATAGCCATAACGAGAATTGCCGATCGCACAAGGAAATGAGAGACGGCGTTATGACAGTTGTAGCTGACACTAGCTGTAGATCATTTGGTGTTTGGTTAGTGACGTAGTTCTCCATTGAATTGTCCCTATCGGAATGACATCCTTATTGTTCCCCGTACTGTGGTAGAAGTACTGATAGCGCTGTCTGTGAGAATGATGTGCAATACAGTAATGCCGGTCCAAATTTCATGGCCGAGCTCATTAGACAAGTTTTTAGGATACTCTTTTAGCGCGTGATGGAATGCGACAAAAACGACACGCCAATACTGATAGAACAAACGAAAACTGAACACACACTGTTGTGGAAGGAACGTATATTCGAATTTTCGAGTTAGCGATACAGGAACATGCTTCGGGAAAAGTTCTAGTCGTCGCGGATGATAGTTTGCGCAGCATGCCACTTAAGTTTCCTTTCGCATGTTTCTGCTGTCTGCTTCCGTTTGACCAGATTTTGGCTCAGTTTGCAGTCCTTTAGATATTCTTCTGGATAATCAACATACCTGGCATACCATATAGAGGATGAAATCTTCATTAATTTTTCCTCAATTGCAAACAATCTGAGTCTGTGGATTAACAGTCGTCAACTCATTACACAAGTTTTTAGCGAATAGCGCTGCGATAATCTTGTCCAAGGCTATATAATGGAAAAGTAAACAGATGTAAATCATTGCACGCAAAAGGTTCAAGAACTGCTCGTCATAAATGAAAATGTATGCCGCAAGTTGCACAGATTCCTCAGCCAGATGTCCGCCGTTCGTTTCCGCAATTGACCACGTCCTCTTTGGCTTGATTTACAGCATGTACTTTGGAGCTGGAAAAGTAGATCTGTGTCGATTCCTGTAGAGTATTTATATGTACACCTGCGCATCGGGCGATCTCTTTCGTCCGCAACCCGCAAATGGTACGACTCAAGCAAGCGACAGAACAATGACCGTTTTACTGAGCAGAACAGATGAAAAGGAAATCATACAAAAAACCGCACGCTCCGTTCCATAAAGTCTATAGACACTGTTTTAGATAACCAATGTCGAGCGGCGAAGGCGAAGGTGATGCTGTAGGCGGTAAAAGAAGATGTTAATGATCGATACACAACGTAAGACAGGACGCAATGGCAAACAACGAAAAGTACCAAACTTGGTTGGATAAACAAACTTAAGAGAGAAAAGGTCAGGTTGACCATGAACACGATTGGACTTTACAGTAAAACGACGCACATAAAAAAAAAACTTTGTGTTATCCAAAAGTTCTTTCTCAAACAAAGTACATGGAGTTTTTGCCGTCATGCTTCGTCAGATTCTGGTGGACCGTAATTTTCTCATTCAGCACTTTGATATCGATGGACGGACCAGATCCCGAACCGTGTCCACTGACCCTATAAAAGTTGAACTTTTAAAGTACAAGGTTACCGTAAGTGGTAGATTCTTATTTACGCATCGAATCCACTTTCAGCCAAATGATGGCGAGCACGGAATGCCACATGGTGGGCATAGTAGACCGGAGCCGGAATGGACACGCTACGACTGCAGCGAGCGTAGCAGTAGGTCAAGTAGTATGAGAACAACTGGATTTCGTTTGCGGTAAAATCCGAATCGTCGTACAACACATTATAATGCGCCGGTCGAGAAGTACCCTACACAATGAATTCCCAATCACACAATGTGTTTACTGCGAAATACTCCTACTTTTACACTGCAAAAGACTGGTTCTGGACAGTACAAAACTACAACTGACATAACAAACACTTCCCTCACAAAAGGGATACATACATAACACAATAAAGAAATACGATGTACTAACGTGATAACGATCGGTACGATAAGCACAATGTCATAGATCTCACAAACCTGCAGACCACCGTGGCTGCACAAGTAATAATCCATTTCGGAAAAGTGACAGATCCCTTTGTCGACCACCGTGCCTACAAATCCAACCAGTTTTTAATCGTGCGCACAAATTTCTACGAAATCCTTTGAACACACCTGCTGGCACGTTTTCTCCCCGGCCGACTTCATCGTTTTTATTGGCGCAGAAGAAACGCGTATGGTGCCGTTTGCCGACAATGATGTATGTGATAAGTGGCTGATACCCGTCTTCCAGCTTCTGACATGCACGTTGCAAAGCGTTCACTTCCGAAAGCATAACCTAAAGATGAAAATATTATCATCGGAAAAGCTCTCCAGGTAAAAATCGTTAACAAATACACACCTGTTCGAACTGTCCCTCGGAGACTCCATCGCGATAGAAGATGATTCGGTGTGGTTTCTTATCCCGGGCGCGATGACGGAATTCAATCAACAGATCCACAATCAAATCCCGCAGGCAATCTTCCATGATTTCCTGCCGATGCCCTTGGGCGCTGACGCGGGCGCTGTACCCGGTGAATGTACGATTGAAACTGGCGACCACCGCCGCAATCGACGGCTTATCCTTGGACTCGCCCGGGGACGGATGGGTGACATCAGCTCCAAACACTATGGTTGGCTGTAAACGGTAGAAGTTCACTACACAGCAAAACACTTCCCAAAAAGAGCAAATTAATTCTTCACATTACGACAATTATTGTACAGCAACCCCTGAACGGGCTTAGATATCCCCAATACGATCATGTGTTTAATACACATTCTGCTGGAGTAAATGATCGCTAGCGCTGCACTCATCATGCGATGATTAGAAACTGTGAGATCGATTGTAAATTTGTATACCAGTCATATAATGTTACCAATCGAATTTACCTGTTCCATAAAACGTTTCAGATAATCAAACATTTTCGGGATAGGCTTCCCAGGACCGCTCAAGAAATTAGACACTTGCACATTGGTTCCACCCAACTTTGCGTTGATTTTTAACAAAACATTGCCGACCAACTGTCCTAGCTTCGGTCCGCCGTTTTTGGAGATGGTGGCGCCTTTCACCACCTGGGTTACCACTCCAACAACCACATCCCCGGCCTTTTTAACTTCCGGGTATTGTGAGTCTTGGTTGATTATAACCATAATCAAGTCCACTTTAACGCTTGCAAAATTCTTAACAACCTGATTCATCAGTTGTACCAAGTCCGGGGGGTTTCGCCAGTTAAATTTGGGAACGTGGTTTTGTTGCGGCAAGCCAATGTCCATACCCTACAGCCACACAGTAGTCGATTTCTTATAATATAAAGTCAGCCAATCTTATACCTTCCGTCTTCCCATATTGACCAGCTGATCAACGAACGAGCGCACACCCACTCGCTCGTCTACCAAACTGATGAAAACCCAGTTCTTGAGCTGCGCTGGTACAGCGAACTTGATGTGACGCGGATCAAATGTCCCTAAAAATGTAAACAGCGTTACGAACGGCCAGGAATCGAAGCGTGTCATTTGTTTTTGAACAGAATTGTGAGACGAAGCAATCGCACCATCAGCACACTTCACTTCCACGTCTTTGCCATCAGCGGATATGATCGGAGCATCCAAGTGTCGGCCCTCCACCTTGACCAGATCCTTGTGGACTGTGATGCCGAATTCCTTGAGGACTGGGTCATTGTCATACTTTACACCCTTCTCGCGGGTATTTTCCACAAACTTTCTACGATCATTCGCTACAACAAACATTTGCGTTCAGAGCGTCAAAATATAAAGCAAATACAATAAAGCAAATGAATAAAAAAATCTTCCATCGCAGGCAATCTTCCATGATTTCCAAAAATAAAGAAATCAGACAACAAAATAAGCAAACACTAGCGTATTTACAAGGCTATCTCTAACTGCTGCTGGTTCTAATCGTTTAGTTGTCGTAAATGTTTTCATACCCGTCTGTGTACAGCTCCGGACCATCTGAGCGGTCTGCTCCGGTGTCATGCGCTTGTCACATTTCTGCTCTGCCACGGAACACACTTCCAGCGGTAGGAAACTACCTTTGGTGCCAACCTAAAAACATAGATTTTCTCAGTACATTGTACAGGGTAATAGTACAACACGCAAGGAAGACCGTCAGCAACAACCACGAACCTTCAAACACGGCAAACCACGGTGTTTCAGGGTGATGTCGTACTGTTGTCGAAAATAATCGGCAACGCTCCGCTGCTGACCACTGAACTCGAACGTCAACTTGTCGGCTGTTTGCTCCGTCACACCAGTGACACGAACACGTCGGATAACTCCACCATGGTCTGTCTCCACTTTGAGACCTTTGATTTCTCTTTCGAACGTTTTACGCTGCGCCACCGTCAGACTGGCCGGGGAAGCCTTCAGTGAATCGCTCAGAAATGCAAGCACAGTCCGACGAGCGTAGAAAACGGTGTGGGCTTTGTCCAAGTTGAGAAGTATCTTCCATTGTGTCGGTCGGGCACTCTATGTAAAACAGGCATGACTTTCTTATGATGACCGTGCTATACGAATTCGTACACTTTTAAACGCTTCGATTATTCCACAAATTGAATGATATATTTCTGGAAAAGAAGTGTCTCATTTCGTTGCGTTATCGCTGAAGTTGACATACTACATATTTCTTTTCTGTAATGGTTCATTACAAATATTTAACACGGTGATGTTTTAAGAAAAAAAAGATGTTTCCGAAAACTTTTTGTGATTATTGGGCTGCAGTTAATCGTACATGCTTCTAGGGGGCAAAGAAATAAAAACAAAGCATTTCACACTTTTAATAATTATTCCGAACTGACATACATTTTTTGTTTTACATACCTATTCCGAAAATTCCTACTCTTTTCAACTATTACCGACAAATCTAGATCGCGACATTAAAATCCTTTATATATCGTTATCGATTCAGTGTTCTGAGAATGGTCGACTCATAATCGAATCTGATTATCCCAATTAATAACTAATAATTCAAAATTAACTAATGATATAAACTTTTTAGAAAACTTTTCAACAAAATTTCAGTTTAATTTAATTATAAAAAAAGTGGAAAACTTATTCTCCCATTCTATTCCCTCGTACCGAATAGTATCCCGTCCACATATCCCGCCCTTGACCCAAAGGAACGGGAGGAATCAAATGTCGAGAGAAGTATGATCGACGGATGGCGATGTTTGTTGCGGTCGATAAAGCCGCCGTACGGAAAACGGTATTGATGCACTGGATAACCTGTAAGAATCCGAAATCCTTCATATTACAGATTCTCTGCGTATGTTCTTGAAATGGACGTACGACGATTGGCACACGATCCCGCCGGCTAGCCATACAATCGTACAGATCAGCCCATGCTATGGCCAACGGCTTACACGGTTGGATGGACACCTACAACATGCGATGAGTTAGTTTGGTAATGTCTTTTTTACTCTTTTTGTCAGACAACTTTAAACAAACAGGTACAGTCTAGAACTACAGTAGACTGGGAGCAACGTAGGCACTTGGGACACTTGAAGTACAAGCTGTTCAGCTCCATCCTACGGCTGTTAACAAACTAAAAGTTGCAAAATTAATTCATATTAATTTATCTGACAAGTAACAGCGTACAGTTTTTGGTAATAAATTATGATTCGGACACGTCTTTCCCCACGGTAATCTGTAGTAATTTGCACGAATTCTCCACCAGAATCGACAATTAAAATAGTTATCATGCTTAGGTAGTTTTTATAGCTGAATCGAACAATCATATTATGTGCTTATCTTGAAATGGTGAAAAGAATATTTTCATAGAAATTACAATTTTGAAACTGTTGTTCGAACCTTCTGATGAATTACCTGCGATCATTCAGATGATCACAGCATTTTTATCTAAATAAACAAGTGAAGCAGCGAAATTATCTCCTCATGTAACAATAACTACATAAGTTACATACAACTTTTACTGGTACTACAACTGGTATCCTCAAGAAGACTACAAACCACAGAATTCATACTACGGCGCTACGCAGCAACTACTGGTTTAGTTCAAAGTACCTTAACCACTCGTTCTCCGCCTTCTGCATCCTTGGGGACCGTAACGATCACAGAGAACGTATCATCGGATGCCACCTTCAGCTCCTTTACTGAATAGAGATTTTTCTCCCCATCATACGCTGGCTTAGTTCCATTCAGAAAATCTCGTGTTCCTGCTGCGCTGAGGAAAAGATTCATGATCTTCTGCTTGAGAACCCGGGGAACAGCTTTGGCATCCCTGCCAGCAATCCGTTCCTTCTTTTTCGTTCCTGCTTCAGCTTTCGTATCTCCCGCCGCAAGAACTCTCTTTTCAAAGACCATATCGACGTCATAATGGTAGATGTAGCCTTTGTCCGGAGTCGTCACTCTGTAGTAGTTAGCATATAAATCCAACTTTCTGCGCCCCAGAGTCCCGAAACCCTTGTTCGGGTCGGGATCCCTCTTCTTCGCAATCAATGTTGCCATTGGTGTCGGTTACAAAGAAGCCAATTTAAACCGTTTTGACACCACTTTCGTCACTTTCATGTAATGAGTTGACGCGTTTTGAACAAGGAAACAAAACCCACTGCACCTGCCTATCTCAAAAACCGAAAAGTTACTGATGAGATCATCATCACATACTGATGAGATCATCATGCATATGCAGCAATAGATGACATGCGGCCGAAAATAGGGCAAGCCATAGGCCAAAAAACCCGGAACCGTTGCATAACCGACAGAGAT
>JAQGAU010004981.1:0-10815 GCA_034698045.1 Paramacrobiotus richtersi | reverse complement strand
TTAGCTCGATGATTTTGGGGCGGAGTTACGGGCTATCAGGCGGAATCGCTAAGCGTCAGGAAAAAATTAACCTGTGTATTAACGCTTATTTTGCACGCTGACATGATGGCCGCTTTGTGGGTGTCGGGGCAATGCTCAGAAATCGACGAAGTCCGAGCGGGCACGACTGAACGGAGCCGTTGATCATCGAGTTTCCGTTAAGACATTCCGCGCCGAACACCCCCGAACGCACCTTCCAGGCGTTAAGACGTCTCGCTCTGGGTAGCTATGAGCAACGGAAAGACGGCCTGTGCCATGATTCTCTTGCTTTTGCGCGAGCTCAGTGTGCGCATGAGTGACACATATTCTGAACAATGGCCTGTCTGCTCTCTTTGCATCGTAAAAACGACGCGCAAAGAGAAATATCCTTTTCGGAAAAAAAGATGAATAATACAAAAAAATCAATCAAAAATATGACCGTCAATGTCAAACCGGCTTTACACACATGACTATGTTCACAGTAACTATTCGAAATTGGCATCGTACGGCGCAGTCCGATTTTTCAACCGTTTTCAGTGAAATTGGTTCCGCAGCTACGGTTTTGCTTACAGTGGGCGATTCCCTCCATTGACAAACCCTCAAAGTGCATACGCCCCAGTGCCCGGAAGGTGCTTTTAGCACAGATGCTGTGATTTTGAAAACGTTTGTACCAAAAATTCTGAAAAAATTCAGCTAATCTAATTAGCAGTTATTGACATCGTATGCGAAGTTTGAACTAGATCTGACCATCCTAAGGGGTACCTGGCGTTCCCGGGTTAATAACTCATGAACATGCTAATACTAATGACAAAACGTGAGGTGAACACATCAGCAGTATATGAGATGAACATGTAAACAGAAAATCAGATCCTGTTATGTTGCTCCATGTTCTGATCCACAAGACGGTTAATAAGGAGAATCAGTTCCGAAACGATGTGTTTTACTGTGGCGCGCTGTTTTTACCCTCTTTAAATTCCTCCTTCCATGATTTCAAATGCCGTGGTATCGTCCGTGTGGATTTAGATGAGGACTTGGCATTTGACATCTTACCGGTTGAACGTTTCCCGTCATTTAATATATCAGATCTTGCAAGACTTGTAGTCACGATGTGGCACAATACCGAAAAATGTCACGATTTGCACGTGTATACTGCGATGCTAAAACCGGATCTTGTTCTTCGCACACGCACATAAGAATATATTCTTATGTGCGTGTGCGATATATACACCCGCACTCGAACTCGAACTGAACTGATATACACCCGCACCCGAACGTGATGAACAGCTATTTCTAAGAAAGCAGATGTTTTGCTCGCACTGTACCTTTTGATCACATGGCCGCACTCATGTGAGCGCAATCCTCAGACACTTTTAATGCATGTCTGCAAACAGAACCTCTCTTTGCAAAGTGATTTTACAAAGTTCTACATAATTATGTATGTGCAGACAATACTGTCCGCAGGGAGTATCATCCCTGTCTGGATTTTACCTGCCTATTACTACGGAAAACTGGCCACTCATCACCAATTCACATAGACAACGATTGGTTTCTCGCTGACAAACGCCGGCTTCCGTTTTCCAGATTGCTTTCTGTCACGCTAATTAATGCGGCAAAGAGGCAGCTTCTAGTTAAACGGAGATTGCTGCTAACTTTGATGTCCTGCAGTGCAATTTCACGGCCAAGTATCGGTGCCGTGTGTTTTGGCAATCTGCGTACGAGCTGGCTCAGGACTTACACTTTTTCATCTGAGATTTTCTTGTTTAACAAACATTTACAGTGCCGTTAAATTTGGTTCCCAAGATCTGTTGGAACCATGCTTTTAAAGACGAGGACATTATTCCTGTTTCTGCCGACCGTTGTGCTTTTTGCTAAAGTGCAGAAAGGTAAACAGTTTTTCTACCAAGCGTGTGCATTCATTTTGTAATTCCCCAAATAGAATTCGTGCTGTTCTCTCCCGCCATTATTTTTATTTTCGTTTGAATTTTTGCAGGAATCCCAGCATCTACTGAGCTGGGTGGAGTAACGGTTCCACCTACAAAATCGGGTAAAAATATAATTTCCGTTTACACGTCGAAACCAAAGGATAAATTGGTTCTTCTATGCAGGTTTCCAGACAATCCAGGGCGTGCGTGACAAGTTGCAGAGAGTTTTCTATACATATAAATCAACATTCGTACACACATTTTGGAAAACGACAAAAACCAGATGACTTGCCGCGCTTCGCTGCTACTTATATGAGCAAAGGCGGGGCCTGTACCTCAAACACATAAGGGCCTTATATATAACGGCTTAAATGCCGCCTGCCAGCGGATTTTCACACTTTTGATTTATTACATGGACCGTATGTTTTTTCATTGGTTTACGCTAAAACGTCCCAGGATCTAAACTGAGTTTACTGACTCGAGATAATTAAATTAATAAATTTTTAATTGCCTTAGGCTCAAATGCAAAATCCTTAAGCGCGTGCGTTATTTACGCGGAAAAACAGAATTTTTAATTAGATGAAGATTTATTGTTCATAATGTCCGACACTAATCAGGACGACATCTCGGAACAAACTCACTTTTTCGTTCGGTATTCGTTTGACTCAACAAAAGTTTATGCGATTCCGCGCAAGCAACGTGCTGGGGACCCAGCTCAGCCACCATCGCCTGTCGTCTCGGCTGCTGCTGGAGAACCCTCAATGGCGGATTGCACAAAACGTCTTTATGAAGTCATCCCAGCCAGAAAGCCTCAAACAACCTGCTGCTCGCAGACGGACACGAGCCAAGTTAAAGAAACAGCTAACAGGTTGGCACGGAGACATTCTACTTGAAGATGCCGTTTACGAGGATTTGCAAATCGAGCCTGGGATCCCGGCTGATGGACAAGATCCCGAAGAGGAAGAACTGGCTAAGACTAAGAGGAGGAACTTCCCTTGTGAACGGCAGACATATTACAAGCCACAGGCTCTGCATGAAAAGAATTCGTTTCAATATCCTGACCTATCAGCAGAACGCAAAGTCGCCTAGGAAAGCGCTGTCTGCCTTGGTACAGGAACCAGCGATCCGGCTGTGGTGGTCGCTGATCGCGAAATTTTCTGTCTAAAGGCAATAACTGCCCGTCATCTAAAGAATTACAAGCAAATTAACAAGTTGGATTTTGGTACTGGAGAAGAGCGTGAACAGCAGTACGAAAATTATATAACGGTAAGGTAACTGCTTTTATGATATAAGAAGGCTATATATGTACCTCATAACTCATAACTGCCGGTCATAAATCAAAAGTCATATTTCACACTCATACATGATAAACAATGGTCATAACTTACCCTCGGTCAGCTATTGTCACTGCTCAATGGTTTCAGTGAGAAGTTCTCTGCCAGTCACCACCGACCATAATTATTGACCAATGTAGCGGTGGTTTTTGGTGCTTACTCGTTGCATCCTGGTGCCCCGTACTGCAATCTACCCGTAGTCACCTCAAGGCGAGTGACCTGTAGTTTCAGTGTGTTTCACTGCGAATTTTTGTGCGAGCAGCAAGAATCGATAAAAAGGTATGCGATCTTGCACACAGTACTCAAAGGACCAAAATACACCATCGCAAAAACGACAAGTGCGCACAATATCCGGCTGCTGGGCAATACCTGGAAGACATTTGAACACAAACCGGTGTACCAAAAATCTCGTTTTTATTCGATCCTTTTGAAAGCTGCATGAAAAATAAAGATCCACACGAGGACGCTTGTGAACCAAAACTAGCCTTCCAACATTTTTCTATAAGTTTAAAAAGAATTTTAAAGTCTTTAAAAATTGTTAAAAAATTTTGCAATGATGGTAGTAGGCTGGTTTTGATTTACGATCGTTATCGTGTATGTTTTCGTTTTTTCGGTATATACTGGTATTGCCAGCAGCCGGATACTGCGCGCACTGTTCGCTTTTGGGTTGCTGTTTGTTAGTCCTTTGAGTACTGAGTGCAACCAAGCATCCCATTTTGTCGATTCTGGCTGCGCGCACAAAAAATTCGCAGCGGAACATACTGAAACTACAGGTCACTCGCCTTACGATGCCGACAGGTAGACAGCAGTGAAAGGCACCACGATGCAACGAGGAAGCGCCAAAAACCACCGCTACATTGGCCAACAATTATGGCCAGTGGTGACTGGCACAGTACTTGTCACTGAAACCATTGAGCAGTGACTGCAGTTGACCGCTGGTGAGTGATGGCTATTGGTTATGAGCTATGAGCACGAGTTATCATTTATGACTTACGAGTTATGACCAGCCATTATGAGTCATGAGATACATATATAGCCAAAGTATTGCGATAAATCAACGGATTTGAAATAAGTTTATTGTTGAGTAAAATTAGTCATCATTTCAATAATGGTGCCATCCCGACTAGGTTTCTTCGTCTAACGTACGGTAATGTAAAAAAACACAGCAGTGCCTACTTAGTTACTTTATCTTGGACGGTCGCATGTACTGACAATCCCGTTACAAATAGTACACCAAAATTTTGCGCCCGACGCCAAGCTTCGTTTCCCCAAGTTGCGCGAATCTGTACCAACATGATGCCATTGAATAATCATCACAATATTATAGTACCAGATCGAATAAGCGTACCACTTCGCGATTGCCGAAATGCGATGTAGCGGAGTGGACGATAACAAGAAGAAAGATGTCGCTCGCGTTTGCCAGACAAACAGTGGTCCTGGGTGCTGGAAAGGAGAAAGCCTTATTGATTGGCGGTTTAGGTGACGATGCAGGAACTATGGTACGCCGATTCAAAGGAGTCGTAGTCGGAAACTTCGCAGATGGTGTAGTGTTCACAACCAGCTTGAGAGAAACTGGAAAAGAAGATTAACCGAAAATAAAGCAAGACTGAACATAAGTATAAGCAATATACGTAAAAGATATAAATCAGCAGTATATATAACATAAAAATGGCATAAAATATATATAAAGTTACTACACCCCGTACTAGGTCATATTACGGAACTTCGTCTTATGACCTCGAAATCTCCTAAACCTAACAAGCTCCACTTGAATGCATTACATGGTTGCATAGAGCTTAGCTCAACATGGCCGCTTTTGTCATAGCTCGGTAGGAAATCGGGTTCATCCGGGCAATTAAATGGCCCCACCCCCGGGAAACAAAACGTTTTATTTCTAAACTTCTGTCGAGAGACATTAAAATTTATAGGCCACTGTCATCACGATCGGGACTTGTTGAAGAAGAGGAGCCCTTCGCGTTCGCAAGTTTTCGACTCTAATTGATTACTAACTAGGCGCCGTTAACGTGTCCAAATGTGAATCGGTTATGACGTGCATGAGCTCCTGTAAAACTGTCTGAGAAAATACAACGCAGTATACAGACAAAAATATTAAGCAGCATAAAAGATGTCTTTTCAGTTTTTAATGCGTAGTTATGCTCTGTGTACAAGTGAATTATCCGGTAAGAAAAAAGTATAAACAGGTGTAGTTCGCGCTGAGTTTATGTAGAACGTGCTAACTGTTTATGTGGTCGATTGTGCTGCTGGGAAGCTGCAGTCGAGAACTATTACCAAAAGGAAAGGTAAGCAAACTTGTTTCAATCACATTCAGATCAGGAATGCTGATACTGAACAATGTAAAATGGTATAAGGGTGGGTCTCCAATTCAAAGCGAATCTCGATACGGTACGCGGGCGTGGCTAAACGAGAGGTACGGCGCCGTAACCACCTCATGAGCTGGCTTCGCGAACCGTATCTTTGTTTAGCAATGCCTCCGTACCGTATCGAGAATTATTTCGAATTCGAGACCCACCCTAAGAAGTCTACAGCCGAACGGTTTCCGGTCACGCGGAATTTGTCAATCTGTGATACTGTTATGCAACCAACAATAAAAAAAACAATCCTCAGGATCCATACGACCGAAATTAACCTGGTCCGTATAAAACGGCGCATTGTGTATAACAAACTTGCGCGCGCTTGAAAATTCTCGGTTTTTTTACAAGGTTTAAGAAAGATGGGTATAAAAGGCGAATATAAATAGTCACGAAATAAGGAAAGAGCAGCGTGTACAAACAATCCCGAGATTGAAACTGAGGCGGTTTGCTCGAAGATGGTCAGTGAGGAATGTTTGCAGTGGCGTCATCAAACAAAAGGCAAGGTACCTAACAAAAATCAAAGCTTTATATGCAGATTTCTTCCAGGACAGGAAATTAGTAATCACAAGATTTTGCAGGAGGTACTATTATACTGGTTTTATAAACAGTACGTCTGCGCAAATGTGAGAAGACTTCGCAAAACTGAGACTATGCGCAAAACCGAAAACGTATTGATTCCGTGTGCTTCTGAACGTTCTGTCAAAGATTCTGACAAAAGGTTGCAATTATGCAGTTATGATGTAGTCTTCAATTTATCCTGACGAATCATACAGTTAGACACCAGAGAATCAACGGAATCCATTAAAACGGCTAGTGCACATACGCAAGCACAACATAACGATATTTTTTGTATGCAGGCTTTCTATCCAATCACAATAATGTCATCCTCATACGTACTCCCTTTAAATTTTGAATTATTAGCGGCGAGTTAATCTCTATTAGTCAGGTAGCACCCCGTACGCGCAGGAAGCACTGGACCTTCCTTGCCTGGTGAAAGCAGGGACTACTGAGCTCAGGTAAACGCTTACGATACCATGCGATGAATTATCTGTAGTTTAGATGGCGATGCTTTGGAAGGACGCAGCATTATAAGTACCGATAGAGTGTTATCGCAGCTTAAGAATTGTACAGTCATCACTGATTGACGAGAACTGAGCTGCCGTGAACATCGTTAAAAAATACTGCCATAGCTCATAAATCTGATCGTAGCTTCTTGGTTTCTTCTAGTTCTGCGGTTGTATAGTTATTACCAGTCCTAGCCAGAAATAAATCATTTTACTTGTACTTTTCTTGCTGTTTGCTTCTGTCTTCTGTATGAAGGCAACTAGGCTCACCTGCAGATGACATTAAAGTTATTGCTTTTTATAGAAGATTACGGATTAGATTAAAACATTTTTGAAATTCATATAAAACATCATACCCATCCGTTCTTGCTGAAACTGGCTCAGAATGGTAACCTCATTTATGCGCATTCATTGATATAGCGTTCGAAGAAATTGGAAGGAAATGTGCATTTTCAAAGCGGCATCTTTTTTTAAACTTTTTGACCATATTGCAGAACGACCGCTCATTGCGCGCACAAACGGACAAAAGAACAGTGGCGGTCAATCTTTTCAATTTCGAAACTATTGTATGGGTGTTGTCTGTTGTCTGCATCCATGCACTAGCAACATCAACTGCAAACCCATCGGTTTAACCGGAAGTTTCCCTTGAGACGACGAGGGGCACTTACCACAGAGGAACTCGGCAATCAGAGTGCAGTTAACTACGTCAGGGCACTTAAATAAAGGCGGAAGCGGCACACAAGGTGCAGACGCGGATTTTGCAGCACACTGGCGGTTGCAACTGCAACAACCACGACCCACAAGTAAGCATTTATTTTCAGCTGGTAGGAATAAAAGAGTAAAGTAACTTTACACCTTAAAGCTCGAAGCAATCTAGCAAAGAGAAATCTTAATATGCAGATTATTTCCTGTCCAACTGGCTTATATACCACTACCGCCTAGTGTAATTTCGGACGGGGAATATCTCTTATGGTTATTTTCGACAGAGCTTCGCTCTTAATGCTCTCATACCTACATACTTTAATCTATCTGCCGCCTTTGTTATGTAGTCGGATTTCCCTGTTCGACGCCAGTAAGTTAACAAAAACAGGAAATAACGGCGTTTTAACCGTCATTTTTATGTGGGAATCACCGTTCGATCCTACATGTAAACACCTATGCCCAGCCATGGTATCCGAGGAAATGCCAAGCAAACACAATGAGCCTTGCGGAAAACAATTTCAGCGGTAAGTACATATGTTTACGGCAGTCATATGTACAGCTTGAAATGTTGGCCAGTTTTAGTAGTTGACATTCAACTTAGGAATGTGCATCGTTTCCTGAGTACAAGAATAGTTGTACATTTGTTTGCCAGTATCATTTCTGCTATTACAAAATTGATAACCCGTACCTCTTGCTGAAGTATAACTGCCATATCAATGTCGAAATGTGTGCGACTGTCAAGAGCTTTAAATATCTCTACAAATACATATTTAAAGGAAACGACGTGTCACTCATGAGCGCCGTTAGTGCAGATGGAGACCAAGTGCTAAACCTGGATGAAATTGCGTCCTTTGTAGAATCCCGTTACGTAGGCGCACCAGAAGCCGTTTGGCGCCTCAACAAGTACGATATGCAGGAGCTCTCCCATACAATCGTGCGACTTCCCGTCCATAAAGCTGATGAGCAGGATGTATTCTTTGCGGCCGGACAGGAAGAAGAAGCTCTTGCAGCGGCCACAACACGGGAAACTATGCTGACTGCTTGGTTCAAGTTAAACGCCGCAGATCCAGATGCAAGGCCAATCTTATACCATGACATACCGGTTACGTACAGATTCGAAAAAGGAGTCTGGAAACCCAGGGTACACGCCGATAACGGGAAGGTTATAGGACGAATGTACACCGCGAACCCACGAGACTACGAGCGCCTCTTTTTGCGGCTCTTATTACTCCACGTGGCCGGTGCGAAGAGCTATGCGGATATAAGGACCGTAAACGGCGAAATGGCTCAAACGTTTGAAGAAGCGGCTAGACTGCGCGGGCTGATTGAAAATAACGACCAGTAAGTGCAGTGCATGCAAGAAGCTGCTTTCACTGCGATGCCAGCTGCAATCCGTTCGCTCTTTGTCACAATACTTACTTACGGATGTGTACCGCCAAGGGATGCCCGGCATTTGTGGGACACTTTTCGTTTCGCTATGCTTGACGATTTCCAGCGCAGAAATTCACCTGAACTGTCGCTATACTTAGCGTACTCTGACGTCAACAAGCGGCTTGACTCATTTGGCGCAAGTTTGCATCGGACTTATGGAACCAGTGAGCCCCCAAAACCAACCGACATCGAAGAAGAAGTGTTAGACTGTAAGACCGAGCTGGAAAGAGGCACTGCCATGATTGCAGCAATGAACGAGGCTCAGCGTTCAGTTACTGAGGCAATAATTAGCTCAGCGCACGGAACCAGCAGCCATAAATGTTTCTTTGTCGATGCGCCTGTAGGAACAGGAAAAACGTTTGTATTTACGGCTTTAGCACACCAACTCACAGGCGAAGGCTTGCATGTGGTATGCATAGCAAGCACTGGAATCGCAGGCAACCTTCTGCCAAGGGGCACAACCGTGCATACGGGACTTGGTTTACCCTTGAAGCTTGATGAGCATTCCCGTTTGTCATATTCGAACCGGCCAAGTCTCGCCCTAAAACTTCGAAACGCTAAAGTTATTTTATGGGATGAAGCACCTAGTCCCCAGCGTTGGCTCTAGAGTGTATTGATGTAAGCTTGCGAGAGTTGATGCAGAACAGCACACCATTCGGCGGTAAAGTGATGGTCTTAGGAAGAGACTACCGGCAGGTCTTACCAGTTGTTCAGCACGGAAGCAAAGCGCAACAGTTAGCTTGCTGTTTGAAACGGTCTGTTTTATGGCGGCTTTTTAAGACCTACCGCTTACATCAGAACGTTCGCGCGGCATCAGGACAAGCAAGTTTTTGTGACTGGTTGCTCAAGCTCGGCGAAGGTACTCTCGAGTGTGACGAAAACAACGAAATAGCTGTTCCTGAATGCTGTATTAGTTCAGGTGAGACGGGTTCGTTAGTGGCATTACATGTGACACTAATATTTATTTGTCATACCTAAGGATGTGGTACCTCTCGGTACCGTTTGTTTCTAAAACGTTTAGTGATTTCAGCATGTTTCTATAGGTGACATTGTCGCAGAAATTTTTGGAGAAACGTTAACTACAGGCGACGCGGAAGGTCTCCTGAAATGTGTCATTTTATGTCCCACGAACGAAGAGACGCTGGAGATTAACGACTGTATTGTGGAGAAGCTTCCAGGCGAAGCCGTCACGCTTTTGAGCGTGGACACCGTTGTTTGCGATGATGGGGAAGACCCAACGGAATTCCCCGAGGAATTTCTGTACACTTTAACACCAAACGGACTCCCACCCCACAGCCTAACTCTGAAAGTTGGCACAGCTGTAATGCTCCTACGCAACTTGGACGCAAAGCACGGGCTCTGCAACGGTACCCGAATGATAGTTCGACAACTGCGCACCTACTCCCTAGACTGTGAAATTCTGAGTGGGAGCAGTAAGGGGAAGCGTGTTCTTATACCACGAATAAAGCTGCAGCCCACTGGAGATTTTCTTCCTTTCCATATTAATCGCTTGCAGTTCCCTGTCCGCATTGCCTTTGCTATGACAATCAACAAAGCTCAAGGACAGACTTTCGAAAGAGTAGGAATACAGTAATGCTGAAGTCTCCTGTCTTTTGCCATGGACAGTTATATGTGGCTTTCTCCCGTGCACGATCATTTGACGCGATTAAGGTCGTTTTGCCAGCAGGAA
The DNA here is from genome assembly GCA_034698045.1 of Paramacrobiotus richtersi. Classification (NCBI taxonomy): domain Eukaryota; kingdom Metazoa; phylum Tardigrada; class Eutardigrada; order Parachela; family Macrobiotidae; genus Paramacrobiotus; species Paramacrobiotus richtersi. The sequence goes on along the minus strand of JAQGAU010004981.1, from coordinate 282 downwards.
AATACTCCACAAAGAACGTTGTCTACCGTGAAATTTTTCTTTGATGGCTCTGAATATTCATGTTTTGCTTCGTTCTGTGCAGATTCTGATATGTCGGGCGATGTTTTCCGTGGTAAAAAGGGTTCACGCACCAGGAACTCTTCCACAAATTAATTCATTTTATAATGGTGACCATATTTGCGTAAACCCGTACCTACTGTAATTGCCGCCTTTGTGCATTTGTGTTTGTTATGTTTTGTTTCTCTGCTTCGGTTTGTTTTTGTAAATTAATTCACAAAATTG
>JAQGAU010004980.1:0-10818 GCA_034698045.1 Paramacrobiotus richtersi | reverse complement strand
GAAGCATTGTTTTAAATAATGGTGCCGTTTCTGAAAACGGCCGCATGTACACTCACGACGGTACCATGTTTCCTTAAGCCACATAGAGCATATAAACAACAAAGGGTGTGCTATTAGAAAAGTCAGTTACTGAACTTTAGATTTTCTACATACTTGTCCACCGCGGCTGCAAAACAGCCTATCGTTAACATGAACCCTGCATTTGTCATGTCAATCTTTGCTGTTCTGTTTGTAGGAATGTATGCTGACCCGGCCAGCGAGTGGACGTTCATCTGCAGCGATGTCCAGAAAAAGCTGTGTGGTGCGCTAGTTGCTGCGATCAATGCTACGACCGACTTGAATGACGGAGACATTTGCCGAGCTTGCCTTGCGAGTTTTGAAGCTTGTTACAAAAACGATATGAAGGAAGTAGCCGCAGAATTCGACAATCTTCTAGACAAAAAGCACTATACAGTAGCATGTGCCGCGGTGTCCATCCAGGTGCCCAAGCATGGACGACTGTTTGGCAATCGTGGACCAAGCTTTATAATTCGAACCGACGACCTTGAGGAGCTTAACAAGCACTTCCTTTTCGCCAACAAAGGCAGATGGCCATAATTATCTGAAAGTATTCCTTGCGGCTACTATTCCCCCGCAAAACTTACTTAATGTTTACTATTCTGGACCGCGTTCGTCTTGCTGTTAACTTTACTTTTTATTATTTGACAAGCCAACGTACGGTTTACTTAGGGTGGGTCTCGAATTCGAAGCGAATCTCGATTCGGTACGGAGGCGAAGAAGATACGGTTCACGAAACGAAGATACGGTTCGGGAAGCCACCTCATGAGGTGGTTACGGCGCCGTAACTCTCGTTTAGCCACGCCCGCGTACCGTATCGAGATTCGCTTCGAACTCGAGACCCACCCTTAGTAGTAATTAGTAGAACTTACAAGGCAGTGGCACGACATTTAAAACGCAAACAATTTCGGCTCTTTTTCTATAATAACATCTAATTATGTAAGTAATTAAAACAATTAGTTTGGATGATGACGAGTCCGAGGAGCCGGGAACGATAAGCCGATAACGCGAAGATCTTGCAGCATATCCACAAAGAGAGTAGTCCAGGGAAGAGTCCTGCTTACCGACTAGCGTCGGTTGGTGGTGTAAGGTCGGCTGTACGAGGTACAACCGCCATATCCCGTCAACAGTTTTTACTTTTACGTCCTAATTTACCGTTTAATAAGGACTCCCAGTGAGACCCAACGGTCGTCTTCTATCTCCATATGGATCCAGGAGTCGTACAGCAACACGACTTTATTCCGAATCTCTGGACACACGTCAGGGCAACAGTTGTTTAGTGCCATAATGAAAGAATGATAATGCTGATGGAACGGCTTGGTGCAGTCGAACTCATATCGGGGAAGAATAATTGAAAGTTCCTTGAACGAATTCTGCCGGCCATGAACACCGCACGGCATTTCCGGTTGGAGAAACGCTAATGCAGCGCTTAGAGCATGCCGCATTGTATAATTCTCCATGATTAATTTGTCCGTAGTAAAAATTAATCCAGGCATGACTCCGTGATACGGTCTGGTCTCAGCCACCAATGAGCGGCCGCAGCGAACTTCGTGTACACCTCGCAATCCTTGAGAATCAGCTGGATTAAATGCGGACTTTTTCGTTGAATAGCTCTGGCAACGATACCGAATTTATGTACGGTAAATGCCATGTGCCGGACAATCAAAATTTGGTGTTTTTTTGTATAAGGATGTTTAACGTGTATTCCAAAAGGTTTTCGGATTGATTGAGCATCCTCCGGTTATCCATGTCCACCAGTCTGGACAGAAATTATTCGGATAGATTTAATCTCCACCACTTGCATACCCTAAAAGCACCCACATTGTACATTGGAAGACTTTGGGAGTCTAATGCCACACATTTTTAATTTACAATGGTATTTCGTACCTTTTCATATTTAGCTGGTCGTGGGCTTCCAGACAGCTGCAAATCTCTGGGATTAGCGTGGCCTCCAGATCGTATATCTAGTATTTATTCGGCATCAGCCCAGAAAACAAGGTAGCCCGGAAAGTTCCAAATCAAAGAAAGAACTTATCCCAGTTAGCGCGCGAAGGAACAGTAGCCAAAATCAAACTTACGTTACCACGCATAATTCCCATACTCAAACGCTGAAACAAAAAACAAGTATATCTTGAATCTTGAATCGTATATCTTGAATTCTGACATCGTGATAACTTGCTCAACTGCTAAGATCTTTGAAGTACGTAGCCGTCGATATGGCTGTATGTACTTGGTACTTTGTAGTGCATTTTCGGACGATCCAGTTAGCCGCGCCCACCACCCACATCCACCTTCGATGCGAAGAAGAGCACTAGAACAAACGTTCTGATCGTCCCCAACGGTCAGACGTACACCATCAACTGAGGGACGGCTGAAAAGGAGTTCGTTGTGTTTCTCAAGAGCTCCAAGTTCGCCAATCCGATCGATGCTGACGATTGTCCCGAACCTGCGAAGGCCGATCGGAAACTGACCAGTAACACCGGAAGCATTAAGGACTGCCGAACTCCTAATTTACCGGCTCGCGATCGTGGTCATTGCTCGATAACGGCGCAGGATGTGTCGACGGTTGATGGATGTAGCAACCGACCGCTGGTTGTTGTTTATACGTGCGGTGAGTTGCGGATGATACCAAGCCAAGTTTTGACGTAGTACTCAAATATTACCACTTTTGGCTACTGTTCCTTCGCGTGCTAACTGGGATAAATTTTTTATTTGATTTTCGGAATTTTTATTGTGTCAACATTGTTTCAACTGGGCTATGAATTACCATGCAGCTACTTAATAAAGTAAAGCAATAAAGCGGGGCGCAGAATACGCGAGAATAACGGAATCCTCGGTCCATGGAATTTCTACGCCAGCGGATTAGTATAGAAATACAGTACAGCGCGGAAATGATATTTATGTTATGGGTACTGTTGATTCATCGAAAGAAACAGAAGATGTGTTTTTGTTTTTTAGTGTGTGATTGTGTAATACTGTTTGTGTAACACGTACATATGTACGACGGGGAACAAAATTAAAATTTATCATCCCTGTACATAATATATGATAATACATGGTTTGTAAATAGTTAGTATATACGGCCTACACAATTGAGCGGAATGGGAATACGGAATCGGAATGCATTTCTCGGAACGGAATACAAATTCACGGAATCGTTGCCGGAACCAAATGTTGGAATCGGAATGCAGTTACTAGGAACGGAATACTATCTGACGGAATAAGCATCGGAATAATCGTAGTACGGACTATTTGTTACATACCGACATTGTATGTATGTACAATGTGGAAATATTTTTAGTGCGGCTGCGCTTTCATCGTTGCTTAAAAGTGGAGGCGAACCCATCTCTGGTGTTGTAACGGGCTACTGCCCATTTGACGCGTTTCGCTAAGGTTTATTCACTACATCAGTTGACGTTGTGCGGTAGTGTCTGTTTTCGCCTTAGCCAAATTTGCTCTAGTGTATCATTTTAGCCTTATAATCACAGCCGCAATACTGCAATTCATGAGGAACGGGAAAGATGTGTTTGCACATTGCAGGGTAGAGGTGTTTTTCGCGCCTGGTTTCCAGGATTATAAGACAGAAGGCAAATAATCATAAATATTATAAATAACCATAGTTAAAAAAACGACTTCTTCAGAAGTACATCGACGCATAAATGACACAAATAGCTATGCGCGCCTAGTAAGTGGCGTATGATGAATCCATGACTCCTGCTAATAACTCTTGAGATTAACTGCTATGCACCTGACGGTGATTTGTTAAACGAAAGCTGTATATCTAGACGTCATCCTTGCGCAAAGAATTGTGTTAATAATATTTGTCGATAATTTATAAAAGATACCTAATAATTAAAACGAAACCGGATTTACCCAAAACGCCACCGAGAAACCATGGTAAAGTACCGTCCTAGATCAAGGGTCAAAACACAGTTGATAAAAGCGGTCCATGAGCAGAAAACAATGATTTACTGTGTTTATTATATTATGAGAAATAATTATGCTTATTTATATTAGTTATGATTATTTACCTTCTGTCTTAGAACCCTAAAAACTAAGCGCGAATAACAACAGCTTCGCCCTGCAAGCACTTAGTTTCCGTTCCCCACGGATTGCAGTATTGCGGCAGTGACAATAAGTTTCAAAATGATACACTATAGCAAATTAGGATAAGGCGAAAACAGACGCTACCGCACAACGTCAACTGATGTAGTGAATAAACCTCAGCTAAACGCGTCAAATGTTCAGTAGCTCGCTATAACACCAGAGATGGGTTCGCCTCCACTTTTGAGCAACGATGGAAGCGCAGCCGCACTAAAAATATTTCTACAGTGTACATACAATGTCGGTGTATAACAAATAGTCCATACTACGATTATTCCGATTCCTATTCCGTCAGATAGTATTCCGTTCCTAGTATTGCACAGTATTGCATTCCGATTCCAACATTTGGTTCCGGCATCGATTCCGTGAATTTGTATTCCGTTCCGAGAAATGCATTCCGATTCCGTATTCCCATTCCGCCCAATTGTGTAGGCAGGCTAAGGGCGATATTATTATATCAGCATGTTTGATGGAAAGCTTCTTATTTTCAGCTGCCGAAAGAATTTTTAAAATGAGCAAGAACTTGTTTCTGAGAACGGGAAAAGTCGGTAGACTTCTTTTTTGCGTTTCAGCCTTTAGGTTTGGAAATTACCTACAGTATACGCGGTAATGTTGGTTCGATTTGGGTTATCCTCACATCGCGTGCCAACTGGCAAATAATTTCTTTGAACTGTTTTTACTGTGTTAATGCTCAACAACTGGGCTTCTGCTAATAAATTTCCCATATTTGCAGTTGTTGCTTGTACAGGTACTACTACGACGTACACTATTTACAGAGATACCTTTGTGGCCGAGTTTTGTGCTGGCTTTTGATTACGATTAATTTCAGTGCTTTTCAGTTATCTGACAGTTTTCTGTGAAGGTGCGATGCCAGTTGTTGCTAGCCTTTTTGCGGGTTGCTGTCCGAGACGTAAAACATTTGTTTTTTAAAATAAACATTAAATGATATAGATACTAACAATAGTTACAGTATATATAATGCTGTAATTGACTTGTAGCGATTTCGCTAAGTTGAAACACTTCGGCAGAATTCATTACTGTAAACGACATCCAGAAATCCGTTTCTGTAATAGCGACGAAAAGTTTAAACACATTTCCTTCTCAAATAAATCAGCGTTTCACCCGAACTTCTTAAAACTTTGATCAGAAATGCATATGTATATGATGATCACTGTGAACCATCTCCATCCCTGATGTATGTTTCTGTAATTCCAAAACGAATTTTACAGTTTTCGAAATTGCTGCTCATGGCCGTTATTTATTTATTTCAGTTTACATGTTTATCTCTTTACATCCGCGATCTTGGTAACGAACATGCTGCGGTCAAAAATCCACAACTGGCTATGGTAGAAAAGGAGTAAAAACACAAAAAAGCAGGAATACTTAACAAATGTACATTGCCGACAGCTGATCATATCGGATAATCAGAAATGTTTTAACAATTTCCCATGAATTAAAAAAAGACATGAGATGGAGATGAGAACATTATCACAAAGAATCCAGGAACTGTAGCTAACTTTTCCGAGCGGAAACCTGCAAACCATGTTAAGCCGGACATGTCAGATCTTGTGCTAAACACATCGTCAGATAGAAACGTAAAAAAATCGTCCGTTTTGCGACAACTGTAAGTACGACTTTTCTCAATCAAAGGAAAATCGGCGCTTCGTCAGTCATGTTTTAACTCCTGAAGAAAATCTAACTTCACATTTAGTTTCTTTTGGCATGTAACTCTATAATTTTATTTTTTACATTATTAAATGATTTTCTAGTTTCTCTAGTATGATTTTATTATAAAATCCAATATCATCAGACAATAACTCTGCATTAAAAACAATATGCATATAAAGATAAAAGTGTACAAATCTATCAAATATGATTCACGTTTATTTTCTTTTGATATATTTATAATTTTATTTGTTTTTATATCTACGATTTTATACTTTCTCTGGTATGACCTTATTATAAAACCATCAGACATTGGAGCTGCATTAAGAATAATACGATTATACAGATAGATTAATCCTTCTTTATTGGCAACAGCCACAACATTACAAAAGCCAGCGCACTGAGACTACTGTTACACGTTAAAAATTGTACAGATAAAGATAAATTTGTACAAACCGTTCAAGTATAATTTATATTAATTTTCTTTTGATATGTTTATAATTTAATTTTTTTATATATGTATATGATTTTATATTTTCTGAAGTATGATATTATTAAAAAATCTAATATCATTAAATAATAAAGCTGCCATAAAAACAATACGATTGTAAAGTTAAATATGTACAAATTTATCAAAACATCCAATAATATTTCCAAAAAACAAAACTGTAAAAGTGACAGAATAACCAGCAAAAAGTGAACTTATTGCAAATCACATTACTATCGGTAGTTTCAGCCAGTAAATTGATAGTAAATAAAAATCATTGAATAAAATATTCGGAATTTAATGCAAAACATTTCCAAAACATTAGTTTATTTAACATTTAGTTTATTTATTTAAAAAGCTTTCGCGACCGTGGAGAAAACTTACAGTATCATGTCCACGATTATCCAGAAACTTGCCAGCCTTATGTTCCCGCAGCAGCTCCTTGGCTTCATTCAGTACACGATCCGTGTCATGTAGAATCCGACAAATCTGCTCAATACTGACACTGACTTCATGCACCACCGCACCACTTTTCTGTGGTCGATTCTTCTCGGTTTTCTGTCGGAGCTCTGCAAAGTGCAAACAGAATACTAATTGAATAATTGAAATATCAAAAAACTGAATTTAAATTTTTATTTTTATTCTATTTTTATTCTATTTTTATTCACATTAATTCTATTTTTATTTACAAATTTACTTATAAATAGTTTTTATTGTTTTATTTATTCACTTATTTATAAATCTTATTTATTTTATTTTTATATATAAATTACTTATATTCATTTCACAATGACAGCGTTGGCGCACAAAAACCTCTGCATACTGTGAGAGCGGTGTGCTCTCCCGCTCAGGGTAGCGTGCTGTGTGTGTTGTGTGTTGCGCCCTTGGTTGGCGGTCTGTGTGTGTTGATGTGGCTCTGCGTGAGTCATCACGCAGAGCATGCTTTCTGCATTTTCGATACAGCCTGACTCGATTGCATCGAGCTCGCTGATCATTCGGTGTCTGTGCTTTTCCCGACTTGCGGGTTCTCGTTTTGGCCTGTGCTACAGCACAGTGCCCAGGTTGTGATTCGCCATTAAAGACCTTGTGGCCTTTCATGGCTCATGTGTGTGTCTCGTGGTTTCTCTCTAGCGTGCAGATATGCACGCTATGATAATACTCATGAGAAACGTTAAGCGTTAAAACGACCCGTCTGCTGCCAAAAAACACCCCCAAAAGGGTTGTGGACCGTACCATTCCGGATCTTTTGCTCCTGGAGCTCCACCTTGGCCGGACCGAGGTTCTTGGAGATGCGACTGACATGGCGTTGACGGCGTTCCTCCGTGGAGGCCCGATACGCGGCCAGATCGTGCTGGTTGTCATTCCAGACGGGCTGGGGTTTGGGGCGCCGTGGGGGCTGCTTGAAGACACGGGAGGTGGGGGGTTGGCTGTGGCTGCGTGTACGGGGTGGACCGCGTTTAGGTTTACGGTTATCCAGCGCCACTGACATTGAGAACATGGTTGTTTTATGGGATATACAGATTCCACCTGGAAACTTCAATGAACGAAATGCAGCCTCTTCCAGTCATCGATCGGAGCCTAGAGCAACCGTAGAATACACACTGTGTCACAGTCAATTATAAAATCTGAAGAAATTAGGAATAACAGCAAGAGTCACGAGAGTTACGACTCACGAGCCAAATACTAAAAGTAAGACCGAGACAAAAGTGAAAAAGTGAAAAAGTGAGTACTTCACGATAACCTAGTTACCTATAACCTATAACTGACAACTAGCTGCAAAATTATCGGGTAGTGACGTACTGGGCGGTCGGCGTGTGATGACGTACTGGGCGGTCGTCGTGTGCGACTTTCTGGGCGGTCGGCCTGAGCGTTAGCATACAAACGGCCGTCGCTCTCCACTTCTATGACATTGTAGTACGGTACGTATACTTGTACCTTTCGATCCGCGCTTCATCGAGCACCGCGACTCTCGTCGCCAGTTAATTATTACTAGCAAAGGTCTCTCATTGTTCGCCCTCGGTCAAGCAAGCGACGTCAGAGTCCCCAAAGACCGGCGCCGTAACGTACCCGGCCCTCTTTAGGCTCCTGCCGTAACAGAAAAACCACCGTCAGAAAGTAAAAACGCTCGTTTCGCTCGATTAACTACGCGCGTAAACCTTTACAAGTGCAAAATCTGTACTTCTACAGATTCTTGTGATGCCACCGCAATTTTGGTCCTGGTTGCGTGATTCATGTATCGAACGCATCATACTTTTTTGCAGACAATAATATAACGGTTTCTGTAAGATTAGCTTCACCACAAACTGGAACAAAGCACGCTACATACACCGACTGCCTGCTGGCAATTGGCAAATCATTTATTGCAGACGATTGCATGATCATCATTATTCTTGTACCGTGTGGGGTGCGGTATTCGTGTTTTCTGCTGTGTACATTAACTTTTCAGACATATTTCCAAGACATATGCACCGAAGATTCGCAATCACGTAGTCTGTGAAATGAATTATGCGCTAGCCGAAATACCATCAAAAATTGCCGTTTAACAAGTATTTTGTGATGACGTGGCGCTGCAATAAAAACGGCTGAACTTTACCACCGCCAAAATCCAATGCGTAAACTTGCCGCTCAACGAAGTGGAAAAAGCACACTAAACACTGCCTGTGTAAACTTATTCACATCCTTTTCCTCGATAGGTAAACAAACACAGCGATAACACCTCGATGTGCAAACGGCGAAAAACGCCTTCATCTGTGTACAACGTTTTATTGATCCATCGGCTTTAAATGTCTGCGTTCCAGTGTTCCCCAAGCATACAGAGATTAAAAAAATATAAAACCAATTCCAAAAGTGGCGTGATTATGGACACAGTACAAAGCAGAGAAAATGAACAACCACTTGACTCAAATTAACACACAAGTGGACAACAAAAAGTGCTTAAGCGATAAAATGCCTGTTAACCCCGACGGCCGGTCAATAGGCCTGTACAGGAATGCGTGGTCTGGCGCCATGTGTCGAGTGTCCGGTCATTGTGAATGGTCTAATGCTGGCAGATAATGTAAAAGGCGTGGATGACGCCGGGGATCCATATCAAACACGTCAGAAGGATGTTAATGGCCAGGTCTTTTGTGCAGCCCACCTCCAGGAACACACCGAGCGGGGGGAAGATTAATGCGAAGATGAACTTGAAAATGTCGGAGAAGGTCAGCGCCATTGTGCCCTAAAGTAGGCCAAATCGTTGCAAATGCCGTGAATTTAAGAAATACGCGAATTGTACGTCTTTCTTTCACGGACTTACCGATTTCTTGAGATACGAAGGATTGGAATCTAGAGCAGCACGCGATTCCGCGATCGAAATGGTCAACGAAGGAGATCAGTAAATTTGTCGAGCAAAATGCGCAAAACCCAATTACGTTCTGGCTGCAGAAGGCTAGTCGGTGAATGCTATTTGAGAGAAGCAGCTTTTCTCATAAACCGGTGTAAAATTGGCCTCTGGGCTCCATGCTCATCAGCTTGCTTTCAACCGTACACCTTTCCGCGTGATTCATCATTTGGGAATCTGCCGACAAACAAGATTGGCTGGCTGCGGCGGAGAGGCGTACGAGCAGTCGATAAACAAAACCGGTTTTCGATCATATCGTGTACCGTGTACGTGCACCTATGCTCATATCCGGTTGATGGTGATACATGTATGATGCCGCTTCACAGCGGTAAATGGACACACTCCACAGAATCATAAACCACGTCGTACGTACCGGTGTACTCGGCGTACCGTATTACTACATCTAGCAGAATCTATATACGTGAATCAGCAGTTGATCTTTGTACAGTACTTCCCAAACAAGAACAGTGATGCAGGATCATACTCACCGTAACGTAGCCACTTGAGGACTGACACCCACCTGTTTACGCAAAACTTAGTGATCCTGACCGCAATGACAATAAACGTTTCCGGCTGGCTGAATTTTGTTTACGGACGAAGGTACAAACGTACTCATACGCCGGATGAGGCTCGCTATTGACTAACAATTACGGAATTCGGCTGCGTGTCGACAGTTCGAACCTTCGCAGCTAGGAGATGGAATCCGATAGTCAAAATAATTACCGGTATTACGGCGCGATCAATTTTCGCGCGGCTGCGCTCATGTTGAAATTTAATTACACTCAAGCTGACAAGAAATACAAAGCCGCACCCTAATTGCGAAGCTAGACGTATGGATTTTTACCGAGTCGCTCTCCGTATGCTTTTTATCCATAGAAGGTACTACAAGCACGTGCGCGGCCGCTGCAGAGGCCTGGACGCGTAAAAAGTGGAAATATCGCACAATTCTGGACTGCTGCAACTTCGTTCGGCCGGCGAATCTTTCGGAGCTTGGTGTGAAAGCGCTCCTTATTGTATAGAGTTCGGTAGAAAATTGTATTTTTGAAAATTGGGGAAAGCCGAGAGACTTGTTTGGTGTTTCGACGTTGAAGTTTAATCGTGCGTGGTAATGCCCAGTTGATCACAA
>JAQGAU010004979.1:0-10820 GCA_034698045.1 Paramacrobiotus richtersi | reverse complement strand
CCTGTAGAGGAAAGTTTTCTCTACACGATAGGCTACAAATTGTTTCTTGATTTTCCACTGGGAACTTGGCCTTAATACAAGGCAAATGAGAATCACGATAGCATGTCTGAGCAATCCGGAACTTCGCTGCGAACCCAGAGTGCACTTGACCAATGATTATCAACCGTATCGCGGGCTCATCTAATGAGTATTTTTGAGTATAGATGAAAACGCAATTTAATGCTGATGTAACATGATTTCCGGTACAATCAAAGGCAAGTTTTTGAGGACGTAAAGCTTCAGGAAAAAACATCCAGGTGAAACATTCTCTTGACTCAAAGTTTCCGCACCCGGGTTTTTGCACAGTTCGGAAATAAAGTTCTTGAAATTGACAAATTGCTCAAAAATGCCTGTTTCTTGGCTGCAGCTTGGAAAAATAATCCAATAAATGCATGATTTCGACACATCTGGGTCGTTGCAAATGGTGTGATCATCCATGGGTCAAAGAGCACCTGTTTTGACAGTTCGGATGACTTTCGTTCTCTCTGTTGTTATTACACACGAACCCACATTGTCTTGTTTGTTTTCGTTCTCTTGCTAACATCAGCCATCATTTTGTTTTGCTTTCTTCTCTGTTGTGTTTCCTCCTTGAGTTTTCTTGGTAATTTCTGTTGTTTATTCCTTACGGATCGATTATGTATGCCCAAAGCCTCGATGGGACTTTGTCCCGTGCCGACAGATAACAAACCCTATTATATTGTTATGTTCATCGCATCGGCATCGGTCTGGTCATCGGCGTCTTCGGGTGAGCGGGAGAAACTGATGAAGCGGCAACACGCAAACCATAACCGACTGCAGGATACAGATTAATCCGGAACTGTACGGGCAGCTGGGTGTAACCCCTGTTTTCCGCCGATGGCGCGAGAAGGAGGCAATGTGGCTGTTCAAGATTTATAACCGCATCAGCTTTGATCTAGCATCGTATACAGGGGTGAATCATCTAAGTGTTTCCAGCTGATTCGTTATTTTTTTCAGGCTCAGCTGAAACAGATTTTATTTTTTCAAGTGTTCAGTATGATAGCCATTGTTATTGACTACCATCTGGACAATTTTGCGCCAGGCGCAAAGAATCGTCCAACGCAGAGGAATTTTCAAAAGTCGCCTAGGTCTGTGCGCGCAAGTGTACAATTGGCATAGGGATCGTGCACGCTTGCCAGCAGTTAATTCCCCTACAAATCCCGTTCCCTGCATGACTCATTTCTGCTCAAGCTGATGAGTAATTAGGCCATTTCTCTCCACGAAAGTGCTGGGCTTTTCGAGCGTACAGTAACGGGTAGGTTTTTTTTGCCACTTCCGCGGGAGCACTATGGGGATTTCGGGAGACTTTGCAGCTCCTTCCTGGATGAAGTCCTGGATGACTCTGCACGAAAACTGACTACACTGTACTTTTGGCAAGAGAGCCGGCTATGATTTTTGGAGACGGTAGCATGAATCGGTTGCTTGTCCTTTTTGTGAAAAAAGTTTCTCCGACAAGCAACATCGTTCGAGGTCTCTTTGCAGTTTCGCCCGTAGGCGCCTATGTTAAATCTTGGCAAGTCACGAATTCCGGTGATCGCCTCCATCAATGCCCTGTGAGCCAGCTTTTTGAACTGGAGTTAGGAAAACACACTATTTATGTAGAGATTAGATCAGAGAATTTTATAAAACAGCGAAACGAAGTGTTCGGCAAGGGGGGAATTTAAGGGAATTTATACTTAGGGCTGGAAACACTTAGATGATTCACCGCTGTATGCACGACGTGAGTCAGTTCGAAGATACTGCACAGCGGTGCCAACTGCGACGGAAAGAATGGATCGAGGTTACCGCAGAACGAAGCATCAGAAAGACATCCTTAGCAATGCGGCTGGAAGAGCTTTTTTTCGAACATTATGAAGTGTGGCAAGAATATACTGGGCTGTGGTTCTGTAGGGCTTTTTCTCTCGATAATTGAGTCTTAATATCCTTGGTAATAGCATCTGCGAACTCCAATTCATTTTCTGTTCATGTACTGTGTAGTTTGCCAGTTGTTACAGACCATACGTTGAGTTCCAGTTGGTCTGTCTGCTCAGTAATAATCTAAACATACATATATCCGGTGTCTTTACTCAATCAAACTAATATTAGCATGTAGCAACTCCTTCAACAGGTTTTCGGCGGAAATTCTATTTTCCTTGTTCATAAGAACACATTGCCGAATGCTCGAAGAAAGAGTGGCTAGAGTACAGTCTGGAACAACAGGCGTAAAGCCGTCAATGATACGGATCATAAACTGAGTGTCGACCATGTCCTCAGCCACAATGGGTGGTTCGTCCGATTTCTGCAACCACATTGCGGGTTGCCGGGTGGTGTGCTCAACTAGGTTGAGCATAATGCAGCCCAGACTCCAGATGTCAGTCCATCGACCTGGACGTTCTGTGGGCATCTCGGCGCGTTTTTTCAGCACTTCCTGTGGCATGTAGCGACTTGTACATCGGAGACGGCTGATGTCTTGCGCACATGTAATGCTGTATTCCAGCTGGATTGCATCATCCAGATCACCGATCAACAGCGGATTTGCGCCGTTTCCGCACTCTTTAACAAAGATATTCGCTGGCTTCAGATCTGCGTGAACAAAGTCGTTCTGGTGCAGGTAATTCAAGCCCTTTACGATATCTGTTGCGTAGCGGATTGATGTCTGGGTGCAAAGTAAATTTTTCGGAGCGTGATGGCGATTCAGACGCGCCTTAGATCACCGCCTGAAACGAACAGAAATTATTCGGCGTTTGACTATCCAGTCAAAAGAACGGTAGGCAGAGCGCATCTTCGGAAACCATCTTGTGAGTTGGCAACACAGCGCCACTCATAAGGCATGTACTTAGATTATAAAACACTGGCTAGTACCGTACTTATACCGGATAGATCGATATATGTATCGGGTACAATTACGGTACCTCGGTACTTTTACTACTTTATATGCTCGAACTGGTTTATTCCTACTTTTTACGCAAAACCCGACTTGTAACTGATCGGTTGCCTTTCTGCGGAAGCTCCGGCTACATGCCCGGAATTTGTATGGACCACGCACAGCTTATAGTTTCATTGCTTATCACAAGAACCCACCACTGCAGTACTCCATCAACAGTTCGATGTTGGCCAATCCATCTGCTTTGGTGATGGTGACTGTATGGTGGGCTACGAGGTGATCATGTTCAAGACCAAGTAAGGCGTGCAGTTGGTGCCGCGATTTTTTCCAGTCTTTCTTTAATTCTAGCCGAATGACCTTTACAGCCATAATTTCCTGTCCACAGTCCCTGCAGTTGTTGACGGTCGCTGTATGGACAGTACCAAATCCCCCCCTCCAGATAAAGCGATGTTTCTTGTAGTCGCACCTTTCTCCCAAAACTTCTTTAATAACTTCACCCACTCTCTTCTGGACGGACACAACTGTGCCTAAGTCAGGAACTGGTGGTGGCGCTTGTGGATGTATATCCTGAAAAATCCAGCTGGTAGAAAGAAAAGGGTTTCCACAACACACGAAGAGAAATTTGTTGCCCGGTAGAGTGATAAGACTCCACATGTTCCGTTTCCTAGTTTTATGATTAACACCAGAACGTTATCCACAAAATGTTATGTGTCCGACAACTGTAGCGAGAAAGGAGGTCTTCATTACTTGCATTATGCGTTATATGCATTATATTATTATGACGCCCGGTCAAAGCGAAATGACCGTTCAGCGAATGCGAAGCACACGTTAAGCTTACATATGAATAGTTAAGGAACCTCCTATGGATTCTTTCTGATGGCGGGTGTACGCGGCACTTCGTCGTCGTCTTATCCAGACAATGGTGAAGCTGGTGACACTGACCACGGCAACGATCACCGCTATTGCAGCAACAATGGTTTTCCACAGAAAGGAATCGGGTTCAGGTTTCTGCGACTGCCGCTCTTCCTCTGGGGATTTCCCTTCCGTTTTGCTTGGTTCTCCGTCCAGCAGAGCGTTAGCGGGTTGGTATTGGTAGCTTTTCGCCTCATTCGACTTCTCCAGTTTCTTTGTCCAGTCCACGAGGTACGAGAAAATGACTTCGGTTTCGTCTGTAAATTTGTCATGAATCGTTTAAATCCCTAGGCATCGATAGTATCCTAATCCAGCAGCATACTTAAGGGGAAAAAATACCCAGTGGGCACCGTTTTGGGTGGTTCGCTCAGATCCTGTTTCGCACGAAATCGCAGGTGTGTATCGTTAGATTCGTTACTGCATATGGTACACATGATAGCAAAGAGATTGCTCTACCCTGTGATCAAGTCATTGTTTACCCGCAGCGCGCGCGCAGCCCACAACACGTGTGTGAACAAAGAGCAGGTAAATAAGAAGAAAAGTCTCGACAAATTCAGTCGTGCATCACAAGTATGATTTGAAAACGCTATAAAACGCAAAAAGAGATAAGAAACGTTATTACACAAGCTTTTTGGATTTCATCGATTGTGTCAAAAGATATTGAGTTTTAAAGTATCCAAATTCAATAACTTTTTACGTAATCAATGAAATCTGAAAAGCTTGTGTAATAATCTTTCATGTGTTTTAATGCATTTTATACCGTTTTCAAATCAAACTTCTGACGCACGACTGAATTTATCGAGACTTTTCTTCTTATTTACCTGCTCTTTGTTTACACACCTGTTGTGGGCTGCGCGCGCGCTGCGGGTAAACAATGGCCTGATCACAGGGTAGAGCAATCCCTTTGCTATCATGTGTATCATATGCGGTAACGATACACATCTGCGATTTGATGCAAGAAATTGTCTTTGGGAACGACCCGAAACGGAGCCCACTGGGTATTTTTTCACCTTAAGACGATATTCTGAGTATTGTTATAAATAAACGCGAAACCACAACACCCGCGTATCTGTGAGCCTTGAGTGAACCTCCATTATCGTATAAAATAGCTAGCACAGCAGATAACAGTGTCCGGAAATCCGTTTGTGCTTACATGCGCGAAAGGTCCGGTTGTTGCGCAATGGTGGGAAAAAGTTTTAAACACGTTTCTTTCTCAAATAATTCAGTGTTTTATCTAAACTTGGTGAAATTTTCGTCATAAATGCACATATATGTGATGATTGTTCTGACCCATATTAAGTCCAGAGATTTTAAAACGATTTCAAAAATATTTAATTCATTTCAAAATTTCAGAAAAATACCTGTGTTCGTTCTTTCCAGTTTCTGGGTTGTTCCTTTATAATTAAACAGTTTTTTACTTCTGATTATAATTAGAACCAATTAACGTACAAAACAGCACGTTAATTAGTGGAAAACTGTGCAAAGACGGTACCGCAGTACGGTAAATGAGACACAATGCTTTAATCAGCACTAATTAAGAGCAATCAAGGTTAATACTAATTATCAGTGTGGCACAGCGCAAGTTACTGGTAAGAACAAGCTAATATGCTGCGAAATTGCCAACCGCAATGAAAATACTATTGCCCAGAAAGTAACTGCCATTGCCAACTGGCATTGCCGTTTGCAGTTGCCATTTGCAATTGCCATTGCCATGGCTCTTCAGTATCAGGCATATCTTACCTAATTTTTAAGCTAGTCATTAAGGATCACTATGCTTTTTGTGAGTGGAACGACACAAAATGTTTCTTGAATGCATAACCGAAATAAAACCACCAAACGGTAATAAAAGTTGACAGTCTTGAACGCTTACTATCCTCATGAACCTGCAGCAAATCCCGCAAATCCTGCCGTATTGGAGCCGTGGATAAAAGAGGTATGAATGCACACTCAGTTCCATATCCGTCGAAATCGTAGGGCTTCACTTTAACAGTGGTTGGAGTAACTTGGCATTTCGTCACTTCGTAAATATCCGCGTTAAAAACGTCTACTTGTTGGTATGCGAAAGTAAAGTTCAGATGGTCGAACAAATATTGTCGGGACTTGGACTGCACGGTCGGATTAAAAGACACATTTTCCACTTGTTTGGTGAAGCCTAAGGGAAATCCATTGTCCATTTTGCCGTCGAGTCCTTGAGAATCGGTCTCGCACATAACATCATCCACCGTCCTACGAGTTGTCGTGATAACGCACTCTCACAGTCTCAGAATATGTGGTAATGGCGAAACACACACTCATTTAAGGGAATAATCGGATTTTTGAGCTGTGAAACCGGCAACGTTAACATCCTGTTACTTACATCTTCGTCTGAACATCCTTACGAATCAGTGCAGCGATAGCTTTTCCTTCATCAGCTGTCCAAATGAAACTGGGCGGTTCATAGATCTTTAAACCAGCCCCCCGCAACAGCTTGCACTGTTCCAGGTTACCCATTTGAATATTATACGTTGTACAAGGCGCACTATTTCATGTGGATTACCTAAAAAAAAAGAGTGGGATCGTAAACCGATCATCAATAACCGCTTGGACTCTACAGAGTTTTCGCGCTCAGTGCTGATTTAAATTCTTGTGCCGATGAACTGCTATACTGCGAAGAATAACGAATGTCACATCGTATTTGTGTTTAACTTGTGTGAGTGACAGTTTGTTTAGGAAAAATAATCAATAATATGATGATCTGTGTGAAAAAGTATGTGCAAAATAACGTTTGCTAGGTGCAGACATTTATGTATTAAATGTTGATAAATGCTGGCACACAGAGTACTAGCAGGGTGTTTACCGCGAAATGTGTACGTTGTTTTGGAATCACCGTCACGTTCCGGTTCCATTGCACTGCAAAACGGTATTCGACGGCAAAGTGACAAAGAGAAGTATCATCGCTACTGGTCAGAGTATCGTTAAAAATCCGCTGCGCAGTCTGTCAAAGAGCAGTTGTTAATATTTGCGCCAAGGTAAGCATAGCGGACGAGCGGTTATTAAGGCGAAATCAATCCGGGAACAGGCAGACTAACCAACAACAACAACAACAATTTATTCCTCTGGCACAATTCGTCCAGCAGGGCCACAGATCGAAATGGCACGAGTACAGATACAAACATCCAACAAAGAAAACCTACGTATATAAAAGTACAGGACACGGCGTAACGAAACACATGAACAGTTACATATACGAACATCTATACATAAAAGAAGACAAACAAAACTAACACATAAACCACGGAATAGGAATTAGGGCAATTTTACTACTCCCATCCTCCATCAAGAACTAATCGCCCACGGAAGAAATCTCTAGCATCGTTCAAAACTCGCATCGTCAATTGCCCAAAGATGTCGTATCTTACTCAGACCCTGACTTCCACTTTGTCGCCTCGAGCGCGTAGCGGCAATTTTCTGTCTAACGCGGCAGCAGACGTGTTTGTGCTCGAAATAGAAAGAGTCAGATATACCAGGACACATCCGGTACTGTCGATCTTCTTCGTGTCCATCTCGAAAGAAGTACTTAATGTCCATCAACAGCTGATACAGTTAAGAGTGGAACGAAGGTTTCAATAACACAATCAAAGACTAAAAAGTAGCATAAAGAAGCGCACCATTCGTAACAAGGAAAGAACCAAATTCACCATTCGTAACAAGGAAAGAACCAAATTCACCATTCGTAACAAGGAAAGAACCAACCAGGCACCGTTTACAAGCCGGTGATCGGTGGCACCGGTCACTAAGAATAAAACTTACCATGCATTTTAAATGCACGGAGATGCAGAAGTCCGCGAGGCGGAGCTCACGCATAAGCGCAGAGCCGAACTGACAACTGTGAACTATACTACCGGAACGCAAGGTAACTCTATTGCAGTATATGTAGACGAAGGAGTCCACAACACAACTGAAGCTTATGCAACATGCACAATCATATTTTAATGCCAACTATCGTGTGGTACGGATTATCGTGTTAAGATCTCAAACCAAGTTGGACTTCGTTATCACTCCGAGTAATCAACACCCGATTCCCAGACGTACGAACACGGTGACATCAGATTATCTCATCAGAAGACACAAATAATTCTGGGAGCAGGGATCATCGAAGTCAGCTGTACACCTGTGACACGCAACATAATAGTAAAAGGCTGATCTTGTGAGCTGGGATCTATAAATATAACGGAGAACAACATTTGTACCAGTACTGGTTTAGTGAGGAAACAGCTTTAATTGTATTGGTTCCCATTATGCGGTGGCGCGGTAGTGATCATGAGCAGTACACAAAGCAATATGTAACAATGTACACAAATATGCCTGATGAAAATATAGATATATGGAGTTCATACAGAAAACGGCCTGCAGATTACGTACATGTATACGGAAGCCAAGAAACTGAATGCACATTTTCGATTGAACGCAAACTATGTTTAGCATATTAACAGCACAGCCGCAACGTCCGATGCGGGCCGGGGTCAACAAATCCAGCAACTGCAGCATCCTTACAGCAAGAGAGTCCAAAGTTCCTAACCCAACTATTTCTTCAGCTGGTCGAAAGCTTCGACTGCTGCTGCTTTTACTGCCCCACTGACTGCACCGGCTGTTGCAGCTGGAACAACAATCGCATTGCTAACGCCATTAGCAAGTCCAGAAGTAGCTCCGTCCACTGCGGTACTGACGATTTTCCCATAATCTGAAAATCATGCAACTGTGCACTGCGAGATATCGCGATATTCGGTGGTAATAATATGAGAATCAACCAAACAATAACTTTTGAATCGATTTAATACTACCGAAAGTATGACTCGTTTTGGGATTTAAAATAGTTCGAAGCTTTATACATAGTATCATTCTTAAATGGTAATAAAACTCGTGCAGCAAATTCCTTGTAGCTCTACAAATTTTTGAGAGAGAAACCTCGTCACCTTTTTGAAAATTTATCTTAGTAATACCTAATCCAACGGTGGTTAATTTTCATCGATCGAAAAGTGCAAATTAATCATCCTCGAAAAATAAGATGTTAGTTTACAATTGTTCGGAAGTAGTAACGTTGACTTATCTACGGACGGATCAGGTTGGGGAATGGGATTCCCCATGTTGCGCGCAAACAGGAGGGCCATCATGAGTAAGACTGCTAGCTTTATCGACATCATGGACGGAATATTACCAAAATGTTCACTAAAGGTATTATGTACTTCAAATTCGAAATGTCATGTAATTCCTGATATCCATTGCAGCTTCAAGAGTATCTGCCGGTTTCTTAAATACTTTCCTGCCGCTGGTTCAGTGTTCAGTTGCGCCACGCTACACAAATCACCATGAATGTGTCAACTTGTGGTCAGTATGACGAATCATGCACCTCCGTTTGCGAAACCTATGTCGATACAATTGTCATCGATCATATCGGTTGGTTTAGTGTTCATCTGCTGAAGTCAGAGAATATTGTTCTCTGTCCTTGTCTTCCATTCCTTATCATGCGATACGGGTCATAGCAGGTTAGCAGCCTCTACACAGTGCCTTCTTCGGTAAAAGGCGGAAGAAAATGGGTCGTACTAAAACCTGGGTTTGGTAGCGGGTAATGGAACTGGTAGTCTGGTATCTGGTATGGTACTGGTAATGGGAAGTAGACCACACTGGTATCTGGCATCGTGGGATCTGGACTTTTGTGCAGATCTGGTATCTGGTATCGGAGTTCATCGGATCGGAGTTTTATGCTGGAAGCAACTTTCTTATTCACTCAACCTTTTAGTTAAGTCCATGTATGTTTGTGAATGGTAAAAACATCCGGTGAACACTTTTGCCTGTGAATCGGCAAAGCCAGGTTTCGTCCCGTGTAAATGTTGTCCATCGAAAATCTGTTCATCTCCGAGACTCTTCGTGCCCTAGGCCGGCCTACGGCATTAACAGAAATCTGAAGGTCACCCGGAGGAGCAGAACAAAATACTCGATTTCACCCGGAATCCTGCTCTGAGGTGCAAGATTCATTCGTACACCCTTAAACTGACTGTTACCAGCGAAGCCGACTGTCAACTGGGCTCTGAGAGGTGTCCGGTTGAAACCGAGTATTTGCTACACTCCTACAAAAGTCCCTAGGGAAACTCAAAATTATGCTGTAAGGTACGAAAAGCCTTGGGGAGCAACATATTTCCGATGAGCAAAATGCACACTGGACGGAAATCTTGTCCCCCTAACGACTCTGCCGGTTCACAGGCGAAAGTGTTCACCGAATGGCTTAATCGGTCACATACAAGCATGGACTTCACAAAAAGGTTAAGTGAATATGGAAGCTGCTTCCGACATAAAACCCAGATCCGAGGATACCAGATACCAGGTCTGCACAAAGTCCAGGTACCAGGATACCAGATACCAGTCCGGTCTACTTCCCATTATTAGTACCATACCAGATACCAGACTACCAGTACCATTACCAGCTACCAAACCCAGGTTTTAGTACGACCCGAAGAAAATCCATGAGCTATAGCTCATGAGAAAATCGCGAGATGTGGTAAAGCATGGCTGTGTTCAGCGTGAGCAATTAAGAGAATAACCATCCCGACAAAGTGGCCTTGGCAGACCCGATTGGAGTTGTTTCGCTTTTGAATTTGGCTGTTCTGCTTTTCTAGTGTTGCTACACATTGACTACACTAGCTAACAAACATTTTTGCATTGACCAAAACTTACGCCTTCATTTGAAATGCATTTTAAACTTCAAAACGTTGGTACCATTTTGGCGCAGCTGCGCATGCATCTTTTTTAGTCTGAAAATGGTATCGCATGCACAATTGTATTACTCGGTCCCTTAAATGGGCTTTTTTTGAAAAAAAAACAATTTTGAACGGAGTTATTGCGAAAAAATGTTTTCAAAATAGGTTTTTCTGGAATAACACAGTTCAAAATTTTTTTTTCGAAAAAAGCTCATTTAAGGTGCCCCGAGGCGGCTCGAGGTCCGGCCGAAGGGGGG
>JAQGAU010004978.1:0-10821 GCA_034698045.1 Paramacrobiotus richtersi | reverse complement strand
GGCAGCAGCGGAAAGGGGAAGGGGGTCGGGGTGCGCCTACCGTCGCCCTCGCTGTTGGCGTCCTCGCTGCGCAGGTTGTCGCGGCTGCGCGCATTGACGATGCCGGGATCCTTGCCAATCTTGTTCAGCCGTTCGGCCGCCACACTAGAAAAATGCATTCTTGTACATCTGCCCGCGAATAAGGGACCACGTCGGATCGTTAGAAAGAATTTCACTTGGTCTGACCTTTCCAGTGCTGTCCTCATGAGAGGGTATTCGTTGAGCACACAGGTGAAATTGTCCGACTGTAGGGAGAAGAGTGAGCAGCAGGTCACCGCCCGCACGGATGCCACACGCTTTGCTTTGGTCAGCAAACAGATCTCTGCGGAAGTACATATAACATTTAGGCCGAACTAGTAGAATGCGTATTTCGACAATATCCAATGCAATCTGACTCGTGTAATCCAGGTCCATTATAGTATATGTATGGTGACCCGGTACATGGTTCGTGCCAGTACAAGGACTCTATACATGGATCGAGGGAGGCACAATAAGCCACGCATGTGTGTGTACCTCCGAAATAAGAGCCGTCGCTGAGACAGGTGATGACAGCCGGCTCTTCATGCAGCACTTTGGGCTCGAGGTAGATCTCGACCAGGCCTTCCTGGATAAAGTACATCTTGTCACCCAGCGTGCCTTCCCGCACAATGACGTCGTCGGGCAAGAAGAACTCGTAGTGTAGTCGCGTTATGACCGCTGCAATTGACAGATGCACATTATGCTCCAGGGTGCTAGTTTTGACGGACAGGACAGTGCAGGCCTGATGCCTCCACGGGATCACGGAATACTATGCGCCGTACCTGTGACAAAGTTGGGATCCGCATGCGAGAAAAAAGGCACACTGGAGACCAGATCGCGGCAGTTGTAGTTGATGATCAGCTGCAGCAGCCAAGCCCTGTTCATTCCCGCACCGACACATCAGGAGCATGTCGCTCTTACCTCGCGCAGCGGATCATTCAGCTCGCCGAGAATGGCGTCTTCGTCGAACATTTTCCCTTGAAAGCGGTGCTCGTAAAAGTCGGAGATTTTGGCCCGCAGCTGACGAGGCAGTTTGCGGTAAGCCATGTACTCCTCCACTTGCTTCCACTGAAACACATGAACACATCTCCCTAACCATTGCCCTTCACATTCTAGTTGAGCATGCTGCAACTGGCCATCGGGCGTGCAGCGCTGACCTTTTCGCGGTACTGCCGGCGCGAGGCATCCAACGAGTGGATCAGGTTTGAGGCGTGCCCAATGAACAGGGCGTATGTGAATCTACAGAGCACACCGAAAAGAATTGGCGCTTGTCATCGACAATTACAACGGACACGGACGGCTTTTTGGACAACATCAGGTCCGCGCAACGGCTAATGCTGATACCACACTGAAAGACTATTGGTTGTTGGACTTACGCTCCGGTCAGCATAGAGAGGACTGTCAACCAAGCATCGCTGCAAAGGTCAGCACATGTAACCGCATGATTGCTGACGGTGCGCAATGTACGGTATACTGTACCTGATGGACTGAGGAGGATATCTGCCGTAGCCTACAAATCAAAGACCCGGCTAACTTTATCATTCGAATTACGCCTCAGATATCAATGCTGTTGAATGACACAAGTTAACAGCTAGCACAATATCCATGCGGTACACCATCCGATTCTCCGAAATACAACCAAGGAACAGTCCAACTGCAATTAACACGGACACATGGCGGACACAGTGATGTACTGACCTATAGACAACTGATGGCTGATTGCCTTGAATACACTACAATCACAACGAGCGGCATGGAAAGACAGTCAGGCTGTACGTGAGGCTGTGCGAAGAACTGACCTCCATGTGTACTGCTCGAACCAAGCAGCGTGCTCCAGCTCGTTGATCACCTATGAAATACACCAGAATGGCGTGCAGCACTCGTTCTACCCCAGAACTGCACTATGACTACTGCAAGACAGACGGCACACTGACAGCGCAGCTTACCACCCAGGAATCTCGCGGAAACCCTTGCAGCATCGGCACCAGAAACTGAATACACCCGCTCCAGTGAGCCATCTACACACAAGGTGAATGGTTGAGCTTCTCCACATTGCACCCGCGTCGATGGTCAGTTTGCAAGTCAATTAACTTACCAACATCATCAGTAACATAAAGTTAAAAATCCGCATGAAGACTCCCGCAATGTTCAGGAACTGCAACATACAGACAGGCCAATGTCATGATCAGTTTGAGAGATGCTCGCTACTGAGTGCTGACAATCCAGGTCACGCATGGACTGCGCTTCTTGTGCATGAACAAGTGCGTTAAATTGTGTAGGCTTCGTTGTTCACATGTACAGATAAACCTGTATGGCCAGTTTATAAATAGAAAGTATCAAGCAACGTACGTAGATCTCCTCGAACTGTGAGACATAGCGGACCAGTCGTGAAAGACGCAGGAGCTTAATCAGGCTGAGCAACTTGGCCATCCGCAGAATACGCAGTGCGCGACCAGCGTGCACGAACTGCGACTTGGCGAAATCGTCGTCCCAGATGGAGATCACCAACACCTACCCAGACAACAATTTTTACGCTTCAGCAAATGCTTGAAAACATGCCGAGGCACATGCTGAGGCGTATCGCCAGTCTTGTCTATTGTGCATAATGCAACTTACCACGTAATCAAAGGGGATCGAGGATATCAGATCAACGAAGAACCTGCAGAGGATTAATTCCAGCGATTAAAGGTCAGACCAAGCGCAACGTGCAGGACGGGTATGTTCCCTCATGACCGCGCATTGGAAGTATCGATCCCAGCGCCAGTCACACTGGTAGCATCAGTGTGTCTTGTCTAACTGCAGTTACGCGACTCACCATGAGCGAACGTAGCGTTTTGCAATTTCTCCCGGATCCTGTACAATTACACAAGAAAGAAACTACGTCAGCAGCACCGGAGCAGTTAAATTATCCTCCTAGTTCCACAATATTAGTTTTTCTTCCACTTTGGTTAAATATATCCGAGGTACAGCCTTCTCCACAATTCGTTGTATCCAGTTAACTGCGTATACGTAAACACTTACAAGGATCACTACGGACGCATTCTCTGGATTGAGAAGGCCTGTAACAAAACCAACGGTTTCAGTCCGTTCATTCATTCTGTTTATTCGGAATCGGGCGTCAAAGAAGGGAGAAATAAATGACTTGCTCTATTGCCGACAAGAGCGACTAGAGTCATGTAAGAATTTACCATACTACTTTACTACTTTACTGGACGTCTTGTAAGAATTATAAGTGCATTCGTACGACCTGCCATTGCTAATTTAAGCCAATACGCTTTTACTATAATCGTCCTTATAAATGCGTATAACTAATTTAACATCAGCGCGATGACCTGGCTTACCGGTTCGAAAATTGCAGACCAAATCGATAATAAATATCTGCAATTGAAATCAACTATTAATGAACATACTGGCTGACATCCAGTCCTCATATCAACGCCGAAGCATGATCGAATTATCCAATTTCGCGGAGCACTTGATTATAATTACGAGTAACTGCCCATAAGAACGTCGTCAAAGTGGTAAAGTAACATGTTCGTCTCCATCGAAAACATTCAGAAAATGATGTGTTGTACGCTTGAGCGTTCTATGCAGATACAGTGCACGTGAAGTGGTATCACGCACAGTCATAAATAATTAATTTTTGTCGTGATCAATATTTTATACGACAGCTACCGCATTCTGGGGCATGGTTGTTATCGCCAGTGTACGTCATAATGACAGATGTTGCAGCACAGGCAGCGTACTGCGTACCCACCGTGTCGCTAAAACAGTTGAAGACGATCCAGGGAATGCTGAAGTCTTCGTTGAAGAAGGCGATGGACACGGGCAGAATCATCAGGTTGGCCAGCAGGACCACCAGCATGAACAGGTCGAAATAGAATCTGCATAGCACAACGTCATAATATTATTAGCCTCTCGTCACTCGACCTTATTCCTCACATCTTATCGTCAACTATCGAATGTTGTCGTATTAACGTCTATGCATTGCATAACGCCAGCTGTGAAACTGAGAGCAGTTGCTATCTTCATTTTTTTATATGCTGATCGATCAGCTGATGTTGCGGCTTGATTGGCTTGGGATAAGCTCATCACTGCCATTTCGCTGTGACATCTTGCCCAATGCAGAGCAAGCAGCGAAATTGTAGTGTACAACACCACTATAGCTGTATATATGTATACAGATATAATGATACTTGAACGGCGGACTATAGCCTAGGGTAATCATAAGTGCAAGTCCGTAATTAATCAGCGGATCGGACGCAGCAAGCTGCGGGGAAATGACATTGTTACCTACCGAAAGTTGGAGGCCGGATGGATGACCCAGTACTTACTGCTGGCGATGCGCTCGCGCTCTTTAGTTACAGCGGTAACCGAACCTGCAAAGCGCCAAAATAATGAATGATAGTGATTGCTCCGAGAATAGCACAATGACGCACGAATCCGCATCCATTTCCCAGCCAACCTGCCAATTCTATCGTGCGCCAAAAGGTCACAATGTTTAACAATCATGTGCAATTAATTAAGCCACCTATTAACTGCATCTTGCGCTTTCAATTCAACGGACACTGACTGTACCAAGAACTTCTCATTCATCTGCAATACTGTCCATACGTGCTCCAGAATAATACTAAATGCTAACTACAAAAACAAACGCTAATTGCTCCCACTCTACATCTTAGTAAATAGTTGTGCACCAGACGAGTACAACTGCTAACTATATTAAATGCTGACGAAGTAGATGACCCTTTATTCTGTTAATCTCATATGTGGTTGTGCGATCAAGAAGCATGCACGATGACGAGACAAAACTGTAAATGTACGGAGAAACTGTCAGATATAGTTAGCAGAAGCATGGCAGTTCCCTACAAAGGCTACAATAACAGAGTTTCTTCGGGCGTATACGTACGGCCCAGTGTCATGACGTGGCCAGCTGCCTGCGTTACCTGTAGCACATTTCTCTGCCCATCATGATCAGCATCAAATTCGGCCGACAGGGTTATAAAAGTACGGTGCGCCCTACGTACGTATACGTATACAATGCAGTCATGTCACTCACCAAAGAGCTTGAGGGCCAACTTGTTGTCGGTGGAGGGCTGGAACATGGACAAGAACTGCTGCTTAATTGTCAGATCGGCCGCCAGCGCGTCGGCGCCCGACACCCGACGGTGGCTGTTGAGGCGCTGGTCGCGCGACGTACTCGAGGCCTTGCGTCGCAGCATCGTGTCCGGATCGAGGTCAACGGCAAGCGGTTCCCCGTAGGAGACTACACTGGAGGAGCGCGCGCGGTCATGCACAGTCGGCACGGTAATACTGTCGCGGTGGTCGTAGTAGGGAGCGGGGTGCGCATAGTACAGAGAAGCGGACGCGCCCAGAGAAGTGCGAGGGAGACTGATATTGCCCAGGACGTTGGTCAGAGCGGAGCAGTCGGAGGAGAACAAGTTCATAGCATGATCCACCAGGATTAGACCGCGCGGTTCCACTGCAACTGGGGCGGCGACATGATAATCCGAGTGGATATCCGGATAGGGATGGCTCTGCTCACCAAGGGCCGATACTCCGTGGTGCACTGATACTGAACGCGGCCGTGATGTGGTTAACTTGGAATGCCCGTTGCTCGTCGGGGAAATGAGCGTGCCACGACGATGAGCGTCAAGCGGCGAATGTGCAGCGTGGCTACGTTCGTCAAAAAACCCTAGTCGAGGTTTGGCTTGTGCTACTGCAATACGGCCACACTTTGATGCGTCGGATCTCGAAGTGTGCAGCTAGAATTACAACTTAAAGAGACTTACGCGAAGTATCAAGCCCGGAATAGGGCCGATAGCGGTCTTGGAATGGCGTCGGAGCAGCGTTGATTCGGGGCAGATCATACAACGTATCATAAGCGCTAATACTGATTGCATCAGCTTCCGCCGGTTTTATGCCATCGAAACGCGTGGCGGATTGGGTGGCTGCGAGTGCGAGGGACTGGTAAGCGTCATTAGTCGGGGATACAGCGTGTCCAGTGCGCAGGGGGAAGACGGCATGATCGGCGGAGGATGATCCCGGGCGCGACGTCAACGGCAAGTGGCCTGCTGCAGCATAATTGGGCAGCGGATGAAGCGATCCCCGCGCAATAGCAGTTGGATCAGCCGCACTGGCCGATGTCGTCGCCGCGGATTCGACGCGCCTGAGGGCTGTTGGCGGGCTCGCGCTGTCTCGGGATCCGGCCTCCGCTGATAAGGTCGCTTTCCGCTCCGAGCGGTTCCGCCGTCGTCTGTAATGCAGCGCTAATTAACGAGCTTACATTGCGATATATCAAGCACTGATCATCATCAGTCTGATCGATGTAGACTCATATCTATCCCAATTAAAAGAGACAATAATCAATACTTTTCGCACATGCAGCTGTGTCGTGCCTAATGGGATACTTATCTAGGCCACTTTAAGTACTGTTGCAACACTTGGGCCTACCGCCGGCACACCTGCGATCAGCTCCACGTACTTGTCACCTTACATCTTTAAGCTATATATATATATGAATTCATATCAGCTGTATCTGAAATGATTCTCTCAAGTTCAACGCTATCGATTGTCAAAGCCTATGTTGTTACAAATTGCTTAAGCTGCTGTCGCCGCTGCAGCCTGCATGCAACGAGATGATGAAGCTGGATTGCAAATTATCCTGCTTTCTGCGGGCCGATTGAATCATGGCAACTGCGGGCCGGATCATGCTGATGCTGATGCAGTCGTCGGGCAGATCAACTGATCTGCCTTTCTGACTGCTACAAGTTCTCAGCTTAACCATCAGCCTAAACTGCAGGCCATGCTCAACGTAATTATAAGACCATAGAACGGCTCGACCTTCAAGCAGTCGGCACGGAGATTGAGGAGAGTTGTGCCGGTTTCTGCTGCAGTTTTATCAATGTAACTTAGTTCCACTTCCATTACGGGCCGTTGTGCCGCGACTGCGAGGAACACTATAAACCTCACAGCCACGTTTCAAAGGAAATAGCTATAGTGGTGCTAAAGGTAATGAGCGCCAATATTGCTGTCGTCCAGCAGCGCCGTCGAAGCGTACGTTTAGTCCTTCTTTCACAGTTACAATGGCCAGTGCGTCGTCGGAACCTACTTGTCGATCCTGGCTGTTACAGTATTAGAACTCGAAAAACATTGTTTTGCTAGGCTAAAACATGGCAACATTACTATTATACAAACAGTGTTTGTCAAACACGGTATTTATACTCTTTCGGCTGGCAAAACTACAGCCTACTGAAGACCTTGTTCAACACTTGCATAGAGCTCGATGCTGCAGTCTGTTTTGTCTAGCGGATCCTATATGTCTTGTGCATTAAAAGTTGGCATCAAACAAATGTACAGACTTAATTTCCGCGCTTCAGTTACTGCCAATACAATAACCGGCTTGACATATTCTTTGGGTTTGGCATAGAAATATACCGGAAATCTGGGAATGCCTGTGGCTTTCGGTGCCTGAAGGTCAAGCTTACTGACCGACTCTAGGGCAGTCAATATGACGTAAAGATCCTGGGTGTACAGATACAAGAAAGATGTCGCTCTCCTGCAGCCGTTAACCTGTACTTTGTACGTTTTCGGCCTATGGCCAATATTCTAGATAATCCATCCGCGAGTAATTGGTGCGTGAAAAGAATACTCTTTCTCATGTAATATTACGTCAAGCAGTGATATTCCCAAGGGGATGCGTTTTCTTGCCCTACAGTCGACAACGGTATCAGCCATACATCGCTGACGTACGCTAAGTTTGACAGGTATATGAAAAAACCCCGGGCGATTAATGCGGATGTGCAGGATGATTTGTGTGTGAAAGCATTTAACTGCGCCTGCAACACGCATCTCCCAAGTCCCAGGCTCAGAGGCTCCCCGCACAGCTGACAAAGGTTACTATGTAAGCGCACAAAGGTTTTACAAGAGTAAACTACATACGTGCGTATCAGCTTACAAAATCAATAGGGGATGGATGCGTTGCATCGATCCACGCATTTCGTGCATTAGCATTTTCTAATGGACAAATCTCGTGCTGCTGTACAAGGGGGACACAAATTAATCAAAATTCCATCGATACTGCGTGCTGACCGGCGATGCACAGTCATTGACTGTGATACTTGTAGAAGTACAGAACAAGCCAATCGTTGTATACTATCATCGCGGCACGCGGCTAAGGTACTTACTTCATAGTACCTCGGTAAGTAAAGTTACGAATAGCAAACAAAGTTTTGTTTTCTTTATGGTGTTAGTCACACGGTGCAAGTTACAAATACATTGTACCGTCGTGCATGCAGCTCTGTAACCCTGAGGTTTAATTTAGGAATTTATAAGAAAAACTTTGCAGACTATACCGTATACTGTATGCTCCAATTGCAAACGTACGCGTAAGCTGCACCTACGTACCTTCTGGACATGATCAAAGTTACGGACACGGGACAACACGACGACACGACACTACAATCTAAGAACACCAGCAAAAATCAACACCAAGACAAAGAAGACATTTGGCGAATCCACAATGGAGATGAGATTGCAAGATCTGCTGGAAGTGATTCTCAACTCTAATTTGATCATTTTGTCTGCTGGATCTGTGAAGGTTTCTAAATTTATGCTCTGAACTGTTGCTCTGTCGCAGTGTGTTGGTTTATGCTAATAAGTCTTTGTTGTGGTCCTGTGGTAGTAGGTGCTGAGTCCTAATTCGACCAGACCGAAAGTCCCTGATGGGCTGTCTCTTGGCTTTGAATAATAATCATCGACTGACAGCCTTGGACGCCACGGTCTCAGCTGCAAGAGGTCAGCAGGAAGAATTATACGCCACGACACAATCAGCGCTGAATTCGCCCGTGCACTGAAGACTTCCGGACACCCATCCCGCCTAGAACCGAAAGGGTTGTCCACAAAGGATAGGAAAAAGCCAGACGTGATTACTTATACCGCTTGGGAGCGCGGGAAGCCGCTCTCGATCGACGTAACCTGCGTGGACACATTGTGCAATTCGTATGTGGACCGATCTTTCCAGAAAGCCGGCGCAGCAGCAGAACTTGCAGAACAAAGGAAGTACGTGAAGTACGCTTTCTTGGAAAATCGGTACGTCTTCACGCCGGCAGTTTTTGAAATTTACGGTACCTGGGGACAAGGTACGAAAAGGATAGTCGACAAAATCGGACAAGATCTCATCGCCGTCACAGGAGAACCGCGCTCGAAAGAATTTTTACGGCAGAAACTGTCCATGTTAATGCAGAAGGGAAATGCCCTTTGTGTAATGGGAGCTGTACCCGACTCAGTCGGTCTGGACGAGATCTTCCTCATGTAATTTTGTATTTGTATTTGTTTTTTTTTAACGGTGCGCGCGTGTACACGTATTATATCATGGTACAGCAATAAACACATAATCATCGTCATCATAATAGTTTGAGAAAGAAGGATGCATATGCCTAGCTTCGGATTCTCACATCACCGCACGTGCAAGCTGTTTAGAGCCGAAAAGTATTTCCAGCTGAACTACTTGTGTGATACAGTATGCATATAGTCGGTCGTACCATGTAGCTTCTTTCTACAATACGTACTGTACATGTACAGCTTCTCGACCTTAACCAACACGGTAAAAGAGCAACCTTTGCAGAAACCTTATCGCGGTTGTCGTTAACTATGCAATATACAGACAGCATCTTAGCATCTACAATCATTCCAGCTGCAAACCGAGATTGGCTGTGTCCTACCTAAAATGTTAATCAACCGCGAAGCAGCGGAGAAAGTGTGCGGCTCATGCAAGTCAAGCCACAGCCATCATAAGGAATACACGCGCTGCTGGAACCGGAAACCACCACTTGGTGCATTCATCCTGATGCAGACATAATCGCCGACGATTTGCACGTCAATGAATCGGAACCCGGACGATTATGCACAGACAAATGGCCACGATTCGCCGATTTGGGCAGTTAAACAATTTTCAGACGTTTCCGGTGCTCCGGGTACACAGTCCCATAAACAATATCTTACTTAACGATTCGAAGCATTAGAATGCGAGAGACGCAGCAAAGGTATCTTTCTGGATGATGATACTTTTGGGAGCTGTAACTGTAGAGCGTGTCTGGAGGAATGTTACTAGCGAGATGTTGAAACAATCCGCGCTGGAAACATAAACAATCGTCGGATTAATAAGCGGCAAGTAATGGTGCCCTTGCCGTCGTCAGCGGAAAGTCGATGACAGAGCATCCATCATCAAAAGATATTGACCGCGATAAAAGCCATTCAATTTAAGATTAGCGATCCATATATTCCTTCCCGGCCCGTCTGTTTATCGGTGCAGGGCGTTAGGCGTTACAGTGTTATAGCGGCGGGAGGGATGTGTCGTTCGAGCTGTATGTACACAGGAGGACGATAATCCCTGGCGTACGCTTCGTTTCGTCTGGGCTGGATACAAATTACATGTATGCAATACCACTCAGCAGGCAGTATGATGGCCCACCATTTGCCAGATTAATCCGCAAAACAAACCGCAACACGACAAAATCACAGTCACAGAGCGCCCATAAATACTGCTGAAATATGGATGCGTTATTCGATTTCATCTGAGCGTTGGCACTTGCTGGATCCGAATGAAATGAATATTTGAACGTTAGCGCGCGGCAACGCAGAAGGGAATGGGGGATTAAGCGGTGATAAGGTCTGGCTAGCTGTTTGTATGGGGCTTCGTGCCCATTTAGGGGAATGCTTGTTCCGGTTGTTGTTGGTTTGGCTAAGTACACAGCTGATGAGATA
>JAQGAU010004977.1:0-10822 GCA_034698045.1 Paramacrobiotus richtersi | reverse complement strand
TCCGGTACCGTGACCGACGGACGGACAAAAAAACCATTTTCATTGAATATAGAAGACCTTCGCTTCGCTTCGGTCGATTATTATTTATGAAATTCTGTGGAATTTCAAAATTTCTCATGAAAAATGAATCTGGTGAACGATGAAAAACACAAATCGCCGTGATCGAAGCAATCGAAGAAACATCAGCTAGGAAAACCAGGCAAACCAGACAACCCAGTCCGTCCAGTCAGAGTGGAAATGATCGAAAAAAGTTAATGTAACCGCCAACTTTGGGTGGCGGGATAGGCTTTTCATAGTAACCACCATCCCAATGTAATCGATGCCACGGCAGACTGCTACGAAGATCGCAACCCGTTCGGTTCCGCTGTTGCAAGAGCGCAGTAACTGCATTTCTCCCAGTCTCCGCTGTTGTGGTCTTTTCTCTTTTTGCAGAGGCATGTGTATATTTGACAAGAGAATTACAGTCAGTTTTGTGAGAGGCTTTTTGCTTTCTGCATAGCTGGGAATGGGTGTAAAGCAAGTTATCCTGGCGTCGCTCTAGACTGTGGAAGCAGCATCGCCATCAGTTGCATTGCCCACGGGTTCTCGGGAGCCTTCAGCTGGGAACAACTGTTACAAGTCCCAATTTGATCTTATATCTGGAACGGCGCGTCCAGCTATGCCCCCACTGCTCGTCACCTCGGAGGACTGAATCGTTTGCGTGGATCTTGTCAGTGCACAGTCACGAGCTTATCATTTCGACACACCGAGGTAGCATTTTTGTGAGTTTGTACCAGTCTTTGTAGCAGTAAATTAAACTGCGGGGAAACGTCCTTTGGAGTAGTAAGGTATTATTTTACCGTTGATAATTTGATAGGATTGTGGTGTATTTGAAAGGTGCTTTGGTTTGATCGCACGTTGTCTGCAGCGTTGTTTTCCGGGATTGTTCGGAAGGTTTTCTGTTAATCTCGGTGGCTCGTTATGTTGCTCGAATTATTTGTGCAACTTGTCACCAGGGGTTTCCAGTCCGTCTGTGAGTATGGAGCAGTGGATTGCCGAAATGTATCCTGGGGTGAATCAGCAGGAAACCCCGATTCCTGTGGGATGGAGTACTACGGATAAACATGCCTACATAACCATCGATGGAGTCAATGGGTTACGACTGCAGTATGCAGGTATGACAAATCATTATCATATTTTGTGAATCTGGGAAGAGCCGCTCAGTTGCACAAGAAGGCGACCAAATAATCGTCATTTCTCTTCAGGCCCGGGAAAGTCACAAAAAGACGCCTCCGCCATCCGTGCCTCTCATCCCATTCCGGTAACCTGTGGCCTGTTTTATTTCGAAGTGAAGGTGATTAACAAGGGCAAGCAAGGCTACATCGGTGTGGGACTGTGTTTGGATGATGTCAATCTCAACCGTATGCCCGGTTGGGATAAGGGCTCCTTTGGTTATCACGGGGACGACGGATTCTGCTTCTGCAGCTCCGGCACGGGGAGAGCATATGGACCGACGTTCACCACCAACGATGTCATCGGATGCGGCGTGGATCTGGTCAATAATCGGTGCTTTTACACCAAGAATGGGCTCTTGCTGGCAACGGCGTTTGATCACCTGCCACCGAATTTGTATCCTTGTGTGGGGCTGCAGTCCCTTGGGGAGACGGTCGAGACGAATTTTGGGCAGGCGGAGTTTGTGTTCGATCTGACTAATCTGCGCAAGGTGAGAATCTGATGAGGGTTGTTTTACCTTTCGATTGTCATTAGCTCGCTGGTTTCTAAGTTCTTGCCATCAACGTTGGCCTCTTTCTGGATTCTCATTCTGCATGTCGCCTTATTGGCGTGTCGCATTATTTTTCCTCGTCATTGTGTTCATTTTTATATTTCTACAGCTTACTTTGACCGCTTTTTGTCTTCCGATATGATGGCAATTATCGAGTCAGCTGAAAGGGATATTTTTCAACAAAATGTTAGAATAACTTGGGGATGATTGAATTTACTATCTCGCTCTGCTTACAGGAACTCGAACGACAATCGCGTGAAATGATCACACAATTCCATCCTGAATTGACGCGCGGAAAATCGGAGGAGACCACCCCGCCGAAAAAGCGGCGCCGTGTCGCGATCCCTTCCTCAGGGGACTCGCAAGTCGCCCACCTACCCTCAAACTCCGCGGCAGCTAACCCGGATGCTGCGCAGATTCGAAGCCTCTTCGGCTGTCTACTGACGGGAGAAATGACTGTTGAGGGACTGGTGGATAGCTGGATCGTTTCCTATTATTGCGATCACGAGATGGGCTTTTTGGACTTGGCCAACTTTTTCGTCGCAAGTGCCGGGTGTAACGGGAGGATTACTGCGGGTATGGCACAAATGGCCGCGGAACAGTTGATTGCCCAGCTGACGCCACAGTTTGATGAGGTAAGCAGTTGAGTTTATCGCAGAAATTCGGTCTGTTGGGTTTTTTAATCTGTTTTTTGACATGTTTCGAAATCTTCCGGCCAGTGGGCCACTATAGAGTTAATCATAAGGACTGTAGTAAATCAGAGATTTATAACGCATATTTTACTAGACAGCTGGATTTTTTGGACAATATTAAATTTTCACTAATCTGAAGGTGGCTTTTCCGAAAACTTTTTCAAAGTTAACATAAACCCGTCATTTTTATAATTTTATTCGCGATCTTTCCCACTGGTAAAAGCATGTTCTTGATCATAGTTGAAGTACATGTACATTGTTAAAGAATATGCCGGCTGTGAATGTGTTTGCAAATTGCAGGAAACGAACGATTTTCCGCTGATCCGAACGGATAAGGAGTACAAAAAGTTCCGTACAGATTATTGTGAATTCTTGCACACGCTGGTGCTTGCCATAAAGGATACCCTTTTATTTGACGATTACTTGATGGACAGCGTGTTCCAGTTGCTGACGGTAATGGCTGATTCTAGCGTTCGGGCCTTTCGTCACACTGCCACGCTTGGTGGTAAGTCGAAGAATTTGAAGCGGAAACGAAAGTCTCGAGTGGCGTTCAGTATTATTGAGTATTTTTAATGCAGAAACGAAAATTCCTGCGCAAAACGAATAAAAATAACTTGATGTATAAAATGTAGTTAAATGTGGGATTTAATTCAATGTATACAATCATGCGACAGTTTTGCAACGCGGTATGTGGCTAGTTACCTGACACGTATCTTCATGTCAAATCTTGTTACATTGTCGGTAACAAGTCTGCGTTTTATTCGTTGCAGTTTTGAAAATGCTGACGGGTTTGGTGGAGGTGATGCTCCAGCACGACAGAGTGGTTAAAACGGATCAGCAGCAGTTGGAGCAGGAGGAGAACCGGAAACGTGTCAATCAACAGCGCATCCGGATTCTGCAGCGCACGTTGAATGCGCATACAGACCAGGCCGATACAACGAAGAAGTACTTTGAATTGGCATGTCAGCACGTGTTCTTCGTCCGCTACCGCGATGTGGTAACGGCTATCCGCGAGATGTGTATGGAAGAAATCGGTAAGGGGTTACTACTGCAAGATGTTGCCGTAGTAGAAGCTCTCAGTATGCGTTCTTAGGAGTTTGGATGGCTACCTATCCGGAGCGGTTCGTCCACGAGAACTATTTGAAATACCTGGGCTGGACTCTGAACGATGAAGAAGCCACCGTGCGCCGGAAGTGTCTGGCGTCCATCTGTCCCTTGTTTGAGAATGAGGAAAACGTTCATCGACTCCAGCTGTTTTCCAGTAAATTCAAGGATCGCTTCGTCCAAATGGCCGCCGATGTTGATACCGACTGCTGCATTCGCGCTGGAAAGATCCTGATCGCTATGATGAAGTAAGAGAAGTATACCGACATAACAGTACGGATTATTACGAATATATGGCAAAAACGGATACGTCGCTTTTGTGAATTAATTAGAAATGGTACGGGTACGTCAACGAGGAATTTCGAGTGTATGTGTCTCGATAGCAGGATAAAATGTCCAAATTCTCACAATGATGATGCGCTACACCGTACATGGGATGCCGGTGAATTATGTAAAAAATGTATTGAACTTACGAATAAACTAAAGCGTGGCAGATTCATAACGACTGGGACATGGTGGTGAACTTTACAAGTAAAAAGCCGGTGAATAAGTGTGCGATTGCGTTTGTTAACGATTGCGTTTCTAAGTGCTCAACTTTTGTCTTAGGTCTCGGCCCGAGTTGTTTGCGGACACAGATTTGAGCCGTATCTTTGATCTGATCTACGTGACCGACCACAACCTTGCAGTCAGCACGGCCGCGATCCTGTACAGTTACATGACCACTGTTGTCGCCGTTGTTAGCCAGAATCCACATCGCTTTAAATCGGGAAAGGAGTGGACGGATGAAATGTCTTATCTGTATTCCTTGGTCGGGTTTTCCGTGTCCGTTGCTGGCAAGACCACGAATCAGGCGTACCTCGTGGACAGTCTGCTGGATGTGTGCCCCTCGATGAAGGCCTGGCATGCTATGAGCGATCTGTTGCTGGAGGAGCCCGATGAAGCGGACCTGATTCTGCGTCCCTTGACGGACAACGAGGTGATGGCCTTGATTATCATTATGAGCCACGCCATTCAACAGACAGCCACCGGGGAGGCACCCGCTGGGCGCAGCCATCCCGCTCGGAAACGCAACAAAGATGCCAAACAGGTGATGCATTTTAGTTGGACTCAACTGGCCTGCATGGCACCTTTACTCTCGTAGAAATAGATAGTGGACAAACATCATTGAATGAATCCGATCGGGACACCTGGTGTCCTTTCTCCTTTTGATTGATAAAACTTTTTTCAGATGAAAGACGAGGTAGCTGAGTTAACCGCGCATTTTATCGACGTTCTCCCGCAGCTGATCAGCAAGTACAAGGAGGATCCCGTGAAAGTGTTGTTCCTGATTTCGATTCCCCAGTATTTCGACGTTGAATTGTACACTACCAAGCATAAAGAAGCGGTAAGTGTTGACTGTTAAGCTTGGTAACCTGGTCCTTCTCGTCTGACATAGTATACGTGACTATTCGTCGTACAGGAACTGAACGCGCTGCTTGATCTCTTGAGCGAAGTGTATGAGAAGTACGACAACACCGTCTTCCTGAAGACGGCCGCCAAATGTTTGGACTGTCTGGAACGCGAGGGCAGTGGGATTGCGAACCGTGTGGTCATTACGCGCACCACCCTCCTCGACAGTATTGTCCGTCAGTTCCGAGAGGCGCTTCCCCATTGGCTGGCCTTAAACGGGGAGAATAATCAGGAGTTGGTGCAGCATATGGAGAGCAGTATCAAACGCCTGTACGCCCTGCTCTTGGTCAGCGACGGCAGTGAACTGGATGTCTGGGAGTTGTTGATGCAGACACTGGAACGCGCGCTCACTCTGAGTCAGAAGAGTATCAGTAAATCGAGCATCAAGTGTTGTATGCTGCTGCTGATATGCCAGGTTCAAACGTATAAGAAGAGTTTGGAAGAGCCGGACATTAGTGCAGTGGAAGAGCACAAGAAAAAGGCTGAAAATTTTCTGGATGTCGTGATACGAGTGGTCGCCCTTCAGGACCAATCGGAAGCAGTTATCCAAACGGTACGGCGGTAGTTCGCCAACTTCTCTTTCATTTAGGTTCGCTTTCGGGCCGTTGAAGATTATTCGATAGCTAGAGATTGCCAGTAAAAATGGCAGAATTATTACTGCGAAGTGACACGGCAGTCAACTGAATGATAATAACTTGAAAATCAGACGTAAGGATTGACACGCACTGTGATATAATTCAAAGTTTAAGACATTACCGAAGTTTCGTACTGCAACAGCTTGGTATTGGAGGTGACTGGCAAGATAGAAGTGATAGATTTTCAATGACTGGTGGTGGCAACTGTAAGAAACAATAGTTCTTGGTGTTTAGGCGTTTTTGTCTGCCATTGACACGGTTATATCCCATCAGCCACAAGAAGGCCAAGGGTGGAGTACCATACTGTTGCTTCAGTTGTCTCCTGAACAGCAGAGCACGTTGGCCAATTTCATCAGCACCCAGGTATTAGCGAAGCCTCTACCAGGTGGCAATCCATCCGCCGCCTTTAGTCCGGTCATCACGAGCAAGGAGCGGGACAAGCAGGTCACAATGTTGTTTAAGCGGAGAGCGCTGTTTCTCCAGTTTGAGAAGGCCATGACCTGTGGGGCCGTTCTCCCCCGTTATGCTTCCGTTGTGTTCAAGCATGCCGTTGCTGTAAGTATTCGCTGTTTGTTGTAATGCATGGATGATATTTGACGTTTCTTCAGGGTATGCTTATTTTTTTCTTACACTTCCAGCCAAATGCGGATTATGGCGATATTATGCAGGATACTATGAAGCGCCTGCAGGAGATTAATCCGGTTTACTTTGCTGAGAGTACTGCTGCGACATTGGTAGAATTATTTACGGATATTGTCAAGAAGCGGAGTATCACTCGGGACAGTCGGGAGATTCGGGATGTTAAGGATCTGGCGAAACGGTTTGCGGTGTACTTTGGATCCGACAACAATCGATCGCGCTCTGCAATGGGTGTCTTGCATAAGTAAGAGTGGTTGATGATTTGCATTTCTTCATCAATACGTGCATGTGCTTGAGTTACCAAATCACATTACGCTGTTGAGGTCTAAATTGTTCTGACTGTCAACGTTCGTTTTCGCAGGTACTGTTTGGCATTCATCAGCGCAGCAAACAGCAATAACGACATCACCAAGCGGATCATATTCTTCGATATCCTGTATGAATTTCACTCCAAGTTGTTGCGAGACGATCAACTATCTTTGTAAGTGGTGTTTGTACGGGTGGCGGTTGGATAGCCTTTATGCTCATAATTTCTTCCTTGTAGATTGACTTTTGTGCGGGCTATGGAGCTCGTGAAAAGGAAACTGCGGAAAGATGTCCTCCAGCCATTTGTAGAGTACGAAAATGTATTGTCGACCGGTAGTATCGAGGGATAACCAGCTCGCAGTGAAAAGCTGTCACGCACGCTCGCTTCTCCCTTCCATGTTGACCTGTGTGCATATAATTATTATGACTTGTCTGCTTTGGCGTAAGTTGTGGGTGAATCCTGTGTCGCTGAATTAAAGTAATGCCGTAGCGGCTGATATCATGTCAGTTGCTGCCAGGGTTAATGCGGTGAAGTTAACCTAATGGGTTATTGACGGGCCATCCGTCCCGACTGAACGGAAGCCCAAGTGAAGACGTTGAGCACAGGTAACAGTTTGGCGTTTACTACGCACAGTTCGTATGAATGCGATGAATACACAGCAAACAACAGTGGAGATAAGAGTACTCTACAGTTTGAACACAGTGAAAGACATGTATTCCGGTAGCCGAGGCACAGCCAGGTGACGGCAGCATCCTCTTCTCTGTCCGCTTCGGTGATCACAGCGGCGTGATGAGTGTGGCGGCACGGGAGCAGGCTCTTGTGCGCGCAGGCATCTCTCACCGTCACGTTTGATCAAGTTTTCAATTTCGCATTCTCCAAAGAACAACTTCTTCTTTGACTACTTGCGTTGTAACGGTCACGTGAACAAAAATAAACTGCGTTACACAACTCAGACTTGACCGTTAGGTCTATGGAAGAAGTAAATGCGGAATATAATGGCCAGGAGCGAAAGAATCGCAAGTAATGTTTCTGACAGCACAAACAGATAACAGGAAAAGCAATTCCAAAGGCCGAACTCAAGATTGTCGGGATTCGGGCAGGAAGGCCTCGATTTTTTCCACAGCGCCTACAAGGGATTACACTGAGACGAATGCTCGTCAATACCACTAAATGTTACGTACGAGGAACATCCGTCACTGAGCTCGACCCCGCTCTGGTAGACCCTTGCAAATCATGCAAAAGACGCGGCCCGGTGCCTTTGTTCGTTTTCAGAAGATTCGGCTTAATGGTTTGCATTGTCGTAGGTGTTTTTGTGGCGAAAACATTAGTACAAACTGACAAATGAACCGAAAAAACTTAACATGTACTTTTCGTCGGCTGTACATCGGCAACCTCAACTATTGTACTACGTCTACAACGGAAGTGCTCAGAAACGGATGACTCGCAAATTGGCTTGGCCCTGACGTGTTCGCTCTTGGCGCTGTTTTACTGCGTCTGTCTGTGCGGTCAGCAGACTGCGCTTTAACATTTCATTTTTGCAGGGGCCCTGATGCAAATTAACCGCAGTTCGTACTTCGTTCGTACTTTTTAGGCTGTGGTACCCGTCAGCACGCTTTGTGCATGTATCTGAATTAAAGCTTCTCTTCGGAAACGTTGAACTGAAACTAGTTCGTAATAATATGAAAATATCATATTATATCGTACTATGCTAATTTAATTTGTGCAAAACGAACCAACGCGTGTAAAAATTAAACCCTGCACAGAGAGGTGTATCCGTAACAGCAGAACCCGCCGGCAAGAATGAAATACACCGCGAAGTTACTTACAACCGAAGCCAAAAACTCGTCATCGCACAAAGGTGCCGAAAGCTGTTGAATCGATTTAATCAAAACAACAAAAAGAAAGTACAACAGTCAGCAGTATTTTCGGTGAACATCTGCTCACAACGACAGTTCCACTCGCAGACGGTATGGCTTGTTGTCCAGTCGATTAAGCAGGGTGTGCAGCGTCAATCTAGTGAGACTACTGACGTTCAGACATTCCAGAGCTAATTTGCCACGATCAGCCACTAGGACATGCGCCTGATCATCGTTTCCCTGATCTTCCGCGGGTCACGCCGGTGTTGACGGCTCCACCGCTTTTCACGATAACCCACGATGTCACGGGGATCTCCGCTTTGCATCATATTCAGCACCTACAAAAGAATCACAATACTTCGATCTGCGCCATAACTGATAAGTGCACGCTGCTAGCCCATATCTGGATAACCCTTCAATCAGAATTTGCGCAGTACTGTAAAGCATAAGGTGAGCGCTCACCAAGGGGGGTCTCCAAGTAAGGGCGAAAAAGCAGCTATAATCCACTTATGGCACAGATCGAAGTAGTGGTTTCGCTTACAGCCGCGGTACTATGCAAAACAGTGTGACTGTAGCACTTTTCCTGGCAGAGGACTAAGGCGCTGCTTGAAGTGTGGGCATTCTTTGCAGTTTGCAAGTTAACGTAGAAACAAGTTCAAGTCTTCAGTCCGTATTATCGAATGTACATTACGGTTACGAAACATAACATAACACATTCCAGCATACGGCACACTGCTGCGAAAATGTGTTCTTGCATTTGTTTAGACGTGAAATCTCCAAACCAGCTCTTACGCCTAACAGTTATAACTAAGCTAAACCGCGGTGTCTTGCATTAATGACCATGACGGCGGAAGCCGAGAGGGCCGCTAGTAACCTTTCAGCGGATTTGTCAGCGAATCTAGAAGATTCGACGAAATTACCTGTACTGGGCAGAGCCAAAAATCTTCTAAATTTACGTAAGCACAGTTCCCAATTTATAAAGCCTTTAACCGTTAATAATGTCCCCCCGAACCCGGAATATTTGCCCGGACCCGGAATATATGCCCGGATCCGGAATACATGCCCGGACCCGCAATATATGGCCAGACCCGCAATATATGCCCGGACCCGCAATATATGCCCCGACCTGTAATATCTGCCCGGATACGGAATATATGCCCGGACCCGCAACATATGCCTTATATTCCGGGTCCGGGCATATATTCCGGGTCCGGGCATATATTTTGGGGTCGGGCATATATTCCGGGTACGGGCATATATGCCGGATCCGGGCATAAATTCCGGATCCGGGCACATATTCCGGATCTTGCCCGGACCCAGAAGCTATGCCCGGACCAGAAATATATGGCCGGCCCCCAATGATATGCTCGGATCTGAAATGTGTTCCGGGTCTGGGCATATATTAACGATCCGGAACTGATACCCTGCCCGCACCCAGATTAAATTCCCTAACCGATTACGGGATATGTGCCGTGCCCGATCCCGAATAAGTGCCCCTCCCGGACCCAAAATTAATGTTCGGCCCGGATCCAGAATAAGGGCCTAGCGTTAGAAGCCTTGAGGAGCTT
This sequence comes from Paramacrobiotus richtersi, assembly GCA_034698045.1. Lineage (NCBI taxonomy): Eukaryota > Metazoa > Tardigrada > Eutardigrada > Parachela > Macrobiotidae > Paramacrobiotus > Paramacrobiotus richtersi. The sequence continues at coordinate 810 of JAQGAU010004977.1, read as the reverse complement.
GCCCTGCCGGCCTTTTTGGCCAGTGCTAACAGAAAGTTGTGCTCTGAAACCTGCAAGACTCCCCTCTTTACATTTTGCTACTGAACTTAAGAAAGATCTCTCGCTTTCTTTAATGTTTAAAAGCTATTCAGATAATGAATAACTGCATTACGGACGTACAAACTCCACACCAACAGATATTCGCCAGGTATTATTAAAAAAACAAATACCGTATTTTGATTTGAAAACCATCCCTTCATAGAATACGACTGTTCAAACCAGTTCAGAACCCCGCTCGCGCTCCTTAAATAGCCCCTTCGGATTTCAGAACACAACAGTCGTAAACAGGCGTTGCTAACTTCTGACGCCGAGATTATCTCTCGGAACTTATCTGAGAGTAATTTTGCTGAAGCAAAATGAATACAAAGTTTTTGAGTTTTGAACTCGGATTTCTAGCTACGGGTTCGAGACCTGGCGAGTGGCGAGTACTGGCCTAAAGCTTATATCTGGATGCCTATGGTGACTAATGGACTAAGCCATATATGTAGATACGTATGTAAAATGCCTGTCATTTGGCATTACTGACAGTAATAACATAATGACCGTATGATAACTAACGGGCTGTGGTGCGCCATACATATGCTTGTGTAAAATGCCGGTCATTATGTCATTAATGACATAATGATATGAATGACAATCTAATACTGCGCCGCACACCATGTAGGTGCATATCTTAAATACCTGTCATTTGTCATTAGCGCCAAGTTCGAGAAACGCCGACGTGTTGGTTTGGGACATTGGCCATCCCCGGCTCGACCGCGGAGTCTCGTG
>JAQGAU010004976.1:0-10822 GCA_034698045.1 Paramacrobiotus richtersi | reverse complement strand
TTTTCGCGATTAGCAATTTGGAAGTGATGTTCGGGTTTACGGAGCACTAGTGCACCGCATAGACGCTCAGCATCCGTCAACGTGATTAATCCACAACTAGGTGCCGTCAATGCAGCAGGATTTTTAGAAGCTTTCAAACAGTGCAGCCGGGCATTTGTACAGCGGGAAAAATAAATACGCAGATCATCACATTTGCTGTTGATCTCCTCCAAAGAGCGTGTGCTTGAATCCGTATTCAACAACTGCGCAAGACACAAGCGTTTCTCACCACACCTTCCACCGAAAAAAATAGGAACCATGCCCTCCGGAAATGATCTCAAGCCGTTCGCTGGTCAGCGGTCGTCTTCACCGCCACACACCCATTCGCCGGCGTTCGGGGAAACCGCCCAGTGGGGCTGCCGCACTTTCCGTCCGGTAATTGTGCTTGGAAATTAATCCATGCTGAATAATGGGCATCTGCTGCTTGATCGGGTGGCCAACCGGCTTAGCACTCTGGAATTTAATAAATATTTTTTTTGTTTATTGGTCATTCACCTAGTTCTCTTTTAGAACCTACAAAGTATAAGAAAAACAACGCATTTTAGCAGAAAAATCAAAAGAGAAACAACAAGAATTTCTTTGCTGATCTCATACTTACAAATGTAATGCCACTGTAAAACACGCCACGTTTTATTTTAATGATTTACTAGGAATAAGATCCAGCGATATGATACTGATTAACTAGTGATCCCAAAAAAAAAACATTTGTAACAATTAAAAACGAAACTCGCAAGGGTATTGGTATAACGAATTATTTTATCATCGATTCGATATGTCCTAAAACTGTAATTCACACGACCAGATGAATGATACATGATGAGCCATTACACCACGAATTCCGCTACACTTTTACATTCAGCAACTCACTTGATGCGCAACGCGGATAGATATTGATCAGCTTCAGGCCCGCATCGTGCATCTGCTCATCCAGCTCACTGAGGATGGTGTCCAGTTCGGTGGGAGTGAGCTCGTGGATGAGGACCAGCAGCTGCTGAGCGAGACGGCGCACGTCGGGCGTCTTGCCATCCAGAGACCAGGCGATGGCGCGGATGACACCCAAGCGGGTGATGCTCGAGTTGCGCAGATCTTGGTTCGCCATCACCTTCTCCTCCAGCAGTGCCACGAGGTACGCCAGCACCGCCGCCTTGGTCTTGTTCGTTGAGCCGGGGCCGGTACTGGGATCGCTGGTGAACTGCATGGCATGCTCGAATTGCTCCTCCGACGGAAAGGAATGCCTGTAATATGACCTCACTACTACCTGAACTCGTTTTAGTACTGTAAATGTTACCAGTAGTAATACGTACTGTCATAACCATCGTTACTAAAAGTGAAACAATACTTGTCCCTTGTTCAAAATTTCAAATACTTTTTAGCTACATGATCTTTGTCAAAGGCTAAAAAACCAAATTTCTTGTAAGGTACAGCGAAAACATTAATTACGCACACTCTACACCTTCTCCATTTTTTCCCTAAGATTCTCAAATTTTCGTTACATTATGCTATACAGCTGTGAATTATAATGAATGGATCTTCTTGGTTGTGGTTAAAACTGATGGTACTGTACTCGTTGCACAGTGGCAGTAAATCGAATCACGCACAACATACGTAATCGATGCACTTAATCAAAATACAAAAGAAAAATGAACTATTTTTTTTTTGCTCACTATTTCAAAAATCATTTCACTCATTTTGAAAGTGACCAGGTCCGGTAAAGTTCAAAATCGTGCGTCCTGGTACGAAAAATCGTAGTGCAGTGACACGCTTTCTTCTCTATCTTTGCTATTAATTTTATGGTGTATCCGCCCATCAATTAAACACAAGAAACAATACAAATTTGTCAAAGCGAATGAAACGATTTACTTTTTGCTTTCACCATATGGAAAATGGATTCACGATAGTTACATTCATTCAAGTTCATCTATGCGTACGTGACTATGCCGTAATTTGTTACGTTGTCCAGCACACAAGTAGACAACAGTATCGTCACAAGCATTTCTACGCTTAATTTCACTGCGCATTAAAAACAGTCTGCTAAAGAATTACCAACGTACCGGATAAGATGCAGGAGTTTGTCGAGCTTGGTGACGGTGGACTTGGACTGCTCCGTGCCCTGATTGCTCCACAGCCGACTGAGCAGCGTGAACAGCCACGATCCCAGATCAACGCTGCACATCTTGATGAAGTCGTGCAGCGTGTCCAGGACAATCGACACGACATTGCTGGCATAATCCGTCAACAACCGGGTGTAACTGGACCGCAGCAATTCCATCTCGCTCGGCCTGAACACACAACGGCGGCGCATTATTAGCCATTTGATCATACTTTTAAGCAGAACTTTTCGGTCGTTACTTGTTGCTGATTTTTTCAATTTACAACATCAAGATCTTACAAAATTTCCCCACACAAAACAAGAGAAACTTTTCGACATTTTGCACCATGATCGAAACTGACGCCAATGAAAGCTCACGCATCCAGGCTGAGCCAGCCACTACACTACGAAATCTCCAATAAGCTGCTATACTAGGATAGTGCACTCGCTGGTTGCGGGCACTGAATGACCGAAGCGAAGGAAGCACGTACTGTACATAGGGCAAAACGAGTTGCAGAAACAAAAAAAAAATATTATAGACTTACTCAACCAAGCAGCTAGATACCTGAAGAAATACGAAGTGTAAGTTGAAAACCGGCATTAACTGATTCAAAAATCTGAATAAAAAAATTGATTTTCTTTGGTAATTTTTGTGACCACAGGTCGGTGAAGGCAGCATTATGATTATTTAACATTAGTGAGCTTGCCCCTAGGATATGTGCAAGCACGGGTGGATGGAGTGCTACTTAGTCCGAGTATAGACGGGTGCTACTTAGTCCGAGTATATTATCAATAATAAATAAAAAAACAAATAAAAGCAAAAACTTATAGTTAATAAATAGTTAATATTAAATTAATAATTTTATTAATTAATTAATAATAATAATGACCGACCGAATGACAGACACACATCAAAATCAATTACAGCTGAGTATAGAGGACCTTCGCTCCGCTTCGGTCGATAATTTAACTACCGTGATCACTACCGCACTCACAGGAGGTAATATCATTGTTCGTGTATTTCTGTAGGTTCAGCAGTCCGCCCCTTTTGGTGAGCCAGTTACTGCTGGCTATTTGAGCCACGATATCGGGGATGCTCTACACAACACTCTGCAATAAAACATCGCCTGAATAAATAACCACGTCCAACTCCAAAAGAGATTACTATCCCAAACATACATGCATAACTCCATAAAAAATTCTATAACCCAGACCACCATGCAAAAACAGCTATCTTGCACACTAGCATATCAAAAGAAGCACAAAATTATAATTCAATTGAGCAATCCGGTACAATAACTGCCAGGGTAGGCAGTCCAAGCAATCGCAAACTCGTAAGACTCATACGCAATATAAATGATATAAATCAGACATTAACAAACCGAAGAGAAGCCAATCAGCAACCTTACCGAACCAGCCACTTCCACCGTATCCTTCCCATTCTCCGCACCCGCACCCCCATCCCCAGTTGCCACCATCCCTCTCTTGTCGACCACTTCCTTCTTCTCGGACGAGTAGCGGCGGAAACTTCGCTGGCGGGGAAAGCGCTGGCAAGAGCGGTATAGGCGCTACGAAATGCAAGCACATTTTGTAGTTATGTTGCTGATAACTGGATAACAAAGTATAATCGCACATTCCAACAGCTTCAGCAATTAAAATCAATGTGCTACACAGTATGGCAATACAAGTTAGACACATGTAAATATGTATAAAAATAAGTCAATACAAAATAATTTCCAGTAAACATCTGATCATCGTCAACGATGTAAGATGGCGATACATAAAATGATATGTGCCCCAAGTGCCATCGAATTCACGCATCCATAAAACCACATCAAATTTTATCCCTAACAGACTGACACTATGCAGGTAATGTAACCGGGATTCGGAACGTGGACGCGCAAGCTTTTTTTTTATTAATTTTTTGTATCAGTGTAACTGTTTTCATAAGCAGCTTTTCGTACCTATCACTTTCTGCATTAAAATCAGCATGCCGTTGTTTATCTATCAATTACTAACAGTGAGCTAAAAATATTTTCTATTCGTAATTTCTTTCAAAATTAATTTCTTCGTGCGTGTTGCGATTATATCAAGATTTGAAACAAGCCACTTCACTACGCTATCTAATACGTAAATACCAAATCCCATACGAAAAATACTGCAGTGCATTTGTAAAGACATCACAGCGTTTAAACTGTCCACACACACTTATGCATCCAGTATAAAAAACGAACATTTCTACTTAAAATTTCCGAAGGTTTGAGCAGTAAACTTACGCTCGGGCCAAGGCTCTGACATCGGCGTCTGCATCCGAAATACCCTTCTTAATCGCGTCGCGCAGCCCGCCGAGGTGCTTATCCACAGCGCTCTTGGGAAACTGCTCCAAGCATGTCTTGATAAAGTCGCAGCAAGCCCTGAACACAAACAAATTAATTATTCAACAATTACGGTGTGCAACATTTTTTCTAGCATAAGCACATGGGCAAACACCTACAAAACAAATAGTCTACTAAATCTAATGCAAATAATAATCAGTACCGGCAACTATTTACAAACAGTACAACCATAAGCGACTCATAATTACAAAAGTGACAAAACTTGCTTATAACGATTAAAAACTACATTTCTACAAAACAATTATATACATGTAAACAAATGACTAACGAGACAGCAGAACGGAACTTGTTTCGTTACCGAAACTGGGTTCCGTCTGGAAGCAGAAACGAGCACGACAGAAAAACACACCGAACCAATTGGAAACAACAGCCTATAGCGGTTTACTTGCGGTTGATTACCGATATCATATTAACTAAAAAACCCCGAAGAGGACGAATTTCCCCATTTTACTGCGAATTCGAAAGCGTCTCGTAAAACTGCTGTGAAATTTACGAGTCGGGCGATCTCCACAATCATACGACCGACGAACACCCCATTAAAAATACAACCCCGTTTTTCTTACCGATGATAAGGCCCATGTAGCATGAGGGTGTCGAGTGTGCGCAGGACATCATTGTTCCGGTGGTGTCGTTAACAACCGCCACAATATCCACACCAAAACCCTGCAAGTAGCAAAAAGTACATTCGATGTCCACAGGTTGATAAGTGCGCGCCGAGCTGTCTTACACCATGTCGTTTAACCGCCTCACGCAATAACAGCGCCACATCCTGTCCTTCCACGCCGGACGCTTTGAAGCCCTTGGTCCATTTGATTAGTACGACTTATCAAGCCCCAACTGGCGGCAGGGGAAGGAGAAGGTGAAACCCAGGGGCAGCACTGGCTCCACAATCCCCATCGGCCGACATGAAACCGTACATACACTCAACAATATGGTCGAAGAGCTGTAAAAACGCATTTTCCATTGTATTTTCCTAAAGTTTCGAAGAAAACCCACCAAAAACGGGGAAAAAACAACCGGTTCACTGAATTCTACAAGGGGTGATCGTATTATGTAGACACGCTGCGGACAAGAAGTAATCGATAGTTTTGGCTAAATTTCATACTCATTTTTATAGCCCAATTAAGAAATGATTTACCAGCTGTCTTAATGCTCGAAGTTCGCTCGTACCGTCAACATTTTCATCTTTTAAAGAACCTTTGATTTGGGAAAGGTACCACTGAGTATTTGCATCGGAATTCTCGTCTTTCTTCATCGGTCGTCCGTTAACTTCAGCATCTGTACGTAAAATCCATCACTGCAACAACAGAAAAGTAATCATGCTGCTACACCGAAAATCGCGGAGAAAATCGAAACAGTTTTTGAGTTTTTTCCTCGCATACCCGTGAAAGTTCCCAGCGATGAAAGCTCTGCCGAATCACGATCCGTTTAGCTCACCAAAAAAATACTACGTTTACGAGATATTTCCATTAAGTAACGTTCTGCTGCAACAGATAACAGCAGTTTGAACAATCAACAGACTGCGCCATGCAAATCGGGGATAATCTATGTTCGGAAAAAAAACGACTTATACATTGATTCGGGCGCAATCGATTTTATCCATGTTAACTACAGCCATCAGACCAGAGCGTATACCGGGACACAGCACCACCACGGAATATACGAGAAAAATGTGCAGATCAACAGCTCGCATTAAATCCTACCTGTAACTGATTCGCCGTCCATCTCCACTTTGCATCGTTTTGTTATGACCGATTATTAACGTCTGCCGTGTGCAACAAGGTCCAATAAATAAAATATGAATGGAATGATACTGACAAATCACGGGAATATGAAATTAGTAAGGATAAAATGTGATTTCATTGGGTGTTCACAATACAATAAATCACCAAAAATCTGTAAAGTCCCACTTCTCCGAGGCAAGTTTTGCAGCAAAGGAGACCGCCTCGCTCTACAGGGAAACGACCAGACTGCTTTCATTTCCGCAGTCATGGAAGACTTACTGATTAAATATCGATTTATTGACCGTTGTATTTGTGTTGTCATTCCTTTTAGTTTCGGAGCATTTTATACGGTTTTTTTTTTAGGCCCTGCTTGAAATTAATGGAACGGTGACGCAGTGTACTTTATTTCTTTATTGATATCAAACAGATTAATTCGGCTTTAATGTTGTTACATAAGCACGTATAGAACAATGAACGTGACAGGAGAAACACTCAGCGTCACTCGTACAAGGCATGTTTGATGGCATCATCCCTGATCTTCTCATAGGACTCCGCCCACTTCAAGCGTCCCCCAACAGTTTCTCCACCGCTTTCAAGGTTTCCACCTTGTATGCACCCCATTGGTGCGTGGAGCTGATATTCTGCAGCCCCTCTGCAGTGACGCCGGTCTCCATCCTACAGCGAAAAACTTTAACACATTTCCTTCTCAAACAATTCAGCATTTTGTCCGAACTTCTTGAAACTTTCGTCATAAATGCACATATGTATGATGATCGCTCTGTACCACATTACAAGGCCTTACTTCTTTATAGTGGCCTTGATTTCGTCGACGAAATACTGGGCCCACTCGGTCCCCCCCTCCACCTCGTCAATAAGTTCCTTTCCCTGGAACAGATTGCGCACGGAGTCGGCCGCGAGTTCTTGGGGAGTCCACTGTTTCTCCATTTTAAAATAAAAATTTTAACGAAAAAATGGAATATAATTATTATAAATGAATATGACAAGTAGGAAAGTATGAATCTGTGAAAACTGATGATCAAGAACCTCTTCAGTAGCGATTATGATCTAGTTAATATTTTATGATCCAGATTCACCGGTACGCTGAGGCCTGCGTTCATTGACCTGGCCTCGCTTCACAGGTGGTGCCCTGCTGCCAACCCCACGCGGGGGGTCACATGTATGCAGGCAAAAATAGCGGGCGCACACGTACAACGGCGGAGCATTCTCCCCGCTGCCCTTCCCACTTACTACCGGCCAATCCAGATAATTCCCTATTTTTAATTGATTTATTAATTCATTTTTTCGAAACTTGTCGTACCGAGTACTATATAGCAAAAATACTTGTCGTACCGGATACTATAAGCTGCTCACTTGTAGTTTTTTACAGCGTAATATTTGCAACAAATATTTGCGGAATTTTGTTCCATAGTCGCTACATAATTGTCTTCAGGTAATAATAATTATGTTGCCTAGTCATATATACTTTTTTTAATCTACATGCTCAGTTACCGATCAAGTCGATCTACGCGTTCAACGAATTGAACAGAGCCTTTTGATAACACGCAGGTTTATTGCACTGGACAACCAGTGCGCCGAGAACAAGTTCACGGCTCTCCTGACCACCACACTGAAATACGGCAGTAATCTTTTGGATATCCTCCACGGCACCTTTATCCCACCGGCATCGCTCCGTTGTAAACCGTCAACACAAAAAACTAAATCGGACACTTTTTATTCTTCTCGTCTGCGAAAGCTGAGAGACTGTCGCTTTGAGCAGGAGACGAGTTTTGATGCCTTGGACAAGTATGCCCAGCCCCCAAGCGAAGCAACAGCTGGTGTTCGGTTTCGTTCTCCACCGCGAGAGGGTTTTCCTTCCAACGTACGAATGCAGGGCATTATTAACCTGAATTTCACATCTGTATCCAGAGAATCTGTGATGGGCACTTCATCCAATCCGTCACCGGTAAGGAGCATGGAACGGAAAAAAGAAGTACGTACTTCAAGTCAAAGTTCTGTGGCAAAACGGAATGCGAGCACGGAAGCTCCGCCTGAAGATATAGACCGGAAGGATCCAAGTGATGTCTGGTTTACGTGCGGAGACGAGGTTGTTCAAAAAGCAACGGCAGCAGACGGTAGAACAGATGGGTGTCTTAAAGGTCAACATTCTGTTGATCTGCAACTGCCATCTAACGAACTGGAAGAAGTGGAAATGACAAAAGGTTCTCACACTTTAAGTAGCCAAAGAGAATGTCCGGAACGTTTACCGATACCCATGGCTCGAACGAAGCCGGCAAAATGTCTGCGCTTATGGAGGAATACTTTCTTCCGGAAATGGTGTCGTGGAGTTATGAGGGTTCGATCGATGATCAAAGCAACCAATATTATGGCATCGTGGTGCGTTGGCAATTGTTATCAACATGGTTGTGGACCGTACGTCAAATTACTACCAAACACCACGATAAATAGCCTTGCTAAGAGTGGGAAACGACATGACGCTGTACGAAAATGGACTTGGCCACATAAATCCAAGGATATCCACATGCGAGCGCTAAAATCGAAACTTTACTACAAAAAAGGGGGCTCTCGCGCCATGGAAAGGATGAGAAATAGTCAGTTGTTGGTAAATTATGGTATAGCTGGGAAGAACACTCTCCTTGACCCAGGGAAACTTTCGCGGAGCGAAACCGATGCAGTTCAAATACCTAATTATAACTGGTATCGATTTATGCGCTTACAAATGGGGAGTATGGCCAATTACTACATAAGAAGGCAGTGTTTAAAAGAGGTGGTTATGGAAAACGAAGAAACACCCGAATATTCGTAAGTATAATAGAATTCAGCATTTTCACGTAAATTTTCTTTAAAAGGTGCACGTTCGTTAATTTACTGTACTCGTATATTTACTGCCAGAGGAAATTATTACTCAGTATTGATGGATGTGAACCTTGTGGCTTTAAATTCCATTTATGTGAACATGTAAAATTAATGATTGTTAATAATTTTTTACGGTAAGCTGCCTTAAAAATCTACTGCCTGCCTTACATAAAATGTTATTTCGTTATTTGGTAGCAGTAACTGTGATAATGCCGGCGATCCCAGAATGAGCGAAAACGTACCGGGGCGTTCAGCTCCTCCTCAGTCAGCAGCGGCATCCAGTTTACTTGGAGTATCAGCTCCAGCGGACCGCAATCCTTTGAAAATATGCTACAATAAAGCGAAAAGAAATAAAAAATTGCGGCGGTTAGCTTTTACCGTGGAAATTGAACCATGTCTGGAATCGGAAGGAGAAACTATGAATGACCTTTTGACCGAAGGTGAACAAGCCTACGAAGACCGCCTAGTCACACAATGGCAGAATGGTAAGGACTATCATCGAACATTAATTATTCTGTAAAGACCATTGCCACAGAATGTGCCCATATATGCGAATATAAATTTGTACGTATCTCCTAAACATAACACAACTATATATATGTTTGCAAAGCATTTTCCCTATTGAGCTGCAATTCTTCAATGTAGCTTACAGTTATTATAAATTACTGGAAGCGACCGTCAGTGACCAGCCTGTGGTTATGAATAAAACACCGTCGACCTTACTGAAATCCGGCGAATCTGAAATGCAACGATCATCGCGACCACGATCGGCACAGAGGCATCCATCAGTAAATCTGGCAAGTATGTTGCAAAAGAAAGTATTCGAAAATATCAGGACCAGTTGGTGGCACGATGGGGTCAAAACCTTCCATATATCTGGCGGAAGGAGCAACAGCACGATGGCTTAATTAAATTCCAGCACGGCAAGTCTTGCTTATTTGGACTCACAATTCTGAGGTTTATAATTATGCTGATACAATTATTCTGTCAGACTATCACTCTAGACGTCTGCCGGTATATAATAATTATGTTCTGTGTACTGCAGTTAAAGGATATGCTTACCGTACATTCAAACCGGCATGCATATGATTGTTCGAAACGGATAGAACCGATAACCGTAATAAGCGATGCATATGCTTGACGATTACTTACTATACCATATTACACAGTGTAACAAAATAGCCTTTATTCTTTAGTCTTTCTTCTTAAGCAGACAACCCGTGCCTTTGTGTGTTCCTGATCATTAACGAAAAACTGTGCATTTGTGACGATTTTTTCCCAGGATGGACCTTTGTTCGCTGGGTGCCAAACGAGTGTTAGGCCCGGTTGGGGCCAGAAATATAATGTGGTTCTTCACGCTGGTTCGACGCAGTGGACACCAAACAAAAGGAGAAAAAAAGAAACAATATGAAAATAATAAAAAAGAACTAGGGAGGATATTACGTTCGAAGATACAGACTGATGTGACTCGAAGTGCATCGTACTGGAGTCCTGGACGTCTGGTGGTCAGGGAATGGCAGGTTATTTTGTTATGGACTTTTGACAGTTATTATGATCGGCATTGGAATAATTAAGTTGTTTTTGGTTTGATCGCAAAACTGCTGTTCGAGCAACTTACAACCTTTTTTATTTGGACGTTTTTAATGATCGACGGGACTAGCACATGAAATCTTATATCATAGCATTTGTAGAAAAACACC
>JAQGAU010004975.1:0-10823 GCA_034698045.1 Paramacrobiotus richtersi | reverse complement strand
GCAGGTTATATGGTCCCGAACCCCAGCTCAATGACAGTTAACGAGATTCAAGATAACACTCAAGAATTCCACGTACAGGTTTGATAAGGAAGAAATTTCGCCGATTAACTCACGCTACACGATAAACTCCACACTGAAAAGTGCTTTATTTTGCTTGTGCAGCTGTCTGTGTACGGACTGTGTGGAATGCGCGCTGTGTCAGCGCAGCAATGGACGGGTGGGGGCGGTCTTCGTCTTTGATATTGAATGAATGCCGAATGCGTCGACGCTTCGTCATTTTCTGGGCCATTCATGTCATCGGTTGGCAGGTGATATGGATTAATTTTACTAAAAACTGGATTTTTAGTAATAACCATAATAATCGCACACCTAAAACAAAAATAAAAACACAGACGCCATAATTAACAGGCAGTTGCCGAAAATCCACCAGCCAGCGGGATGTGAGCCGCTAACGATGCATCCAAGGGGATGTACAAGGTTGAGTGTGTAACTTCGCCCCTGAGGGCGTGATTGAACTGATGACTCAGACACAAGATTCATTATTGTCAATATTCAAGAATCACGAAAAGTAGTCACGGAATCGTATCTGAATTCTGGAAGTTCTTATTGTGTTGAGATCGATACGTGTACGTCAGGATTTTTAGTATTACTTTAGTTTAGTATTATTTTTAGTATTTTTTACTCAAACTGCCACGCATTGTTAGTTTTTACTCTTTTTTGCTTTCTTGGGATGTTAATGGACACAGTCTTGCTGCCTGGGTTCGGTACCGTTCCATATCACGGTTCACGACTGAATCATCAGTCAGCAACGTATGTAAATCGTCGTTCCATGCTCGTTTAAACGTTTAGTGGTCTGTTTACCGTAGCAGCTGTTTTGAATAGGCTGAAGATGTTTGGCAGTCTGTACAGCGACCAAGGCTATCGTCGCCGTGTCTGCAGCTGGAATGCCGTGGACGTGCTGGGTAAAGAGGGGCTGCTGGAGCATGGGACGATCATTGCTGTCGAGTCCGACGGCGTGGTCGTTGACTTTGGGTGCGAAGATAAGGGGAGTGAATTGGTTCATTACGACAAGGCATTCAGCTGTCGTCATGGGTACTCTGCGCAGGATAAGATGCACCCAGGATGCGACGTGGATGTTCTTTTGCGTGCAGGCCCACAGAAGCCGTGGGTGTGGCGTCCTGCCACGCTCCTCGCTGTGAACCTGCCTTCTAAAGCGTATGGACTGTTTACGTTTGTGGAGGTGCATCTGGGCGGTGTCGACCAGCGAATGATGGTGGAATCCGATCAGGTTCGTCTGCCGTTATCATCATCGAATCTACAGTCCCATCTCGTCCGCAAAGACGATTTTTATATCTGGTCAGTCAGACCATTGCCTGCTTATCTCTGTGGATTGCTGCCCACAACGTCACCACTGTGGAAGGTGTTATGCCAGAAGCTGTCCATTTGGATGTTACCAATTAGCGTCACCAGCGAAGAGCTCCTCATTTTGGAGCCCTCTTACTACACGCAAGGTGCTTTCAGGCACTTCGATCCGGTGAGTAAATCCTGAATGCAGATAAGTTCCGTTTTACGGGTTAATTATGGGCGAATACTCTAGGTCAGTCAAAGTCCCCATATACATGGCAGTTCTGCGGGATGTTGCAGTTATGCATTGTACTCCTTTACATGCCTTTTTCTCATACAGGAGTGCATGATTCGGCCTGTGCACGAGGGAATCTGCCGAGGCATGGCGAATGGAGCGGTGTTAACGGAGCGAGGATGGCGATGCTGCTTGCCGTTGAATATCGGATGGGTTGAACCAAGTGCTCGAGGACTGGAGTGGACCTTGCACGATGTCCATCCGCATATGCTGAAAGAAACATTCATCTACCTGGACACAATGGAGAAGACTCAGCGGCGACGAGTCTGTCGCACCTTCAATGCGCTGCTGATTCAGGTCTTGTCTCGTGAAATCTGGATCAGTTGTCAACCAGAGTGTGGTTTGCGCCATTGCTGCAGTTGCAGTGGCTATCTCCCATATTACCAATTGACCTCATCGATCCTGAACTGTGCCACAACTCACACCCGCCGGATCATTCTGACAAACAGCGAACGGGGTGTCGTGTCGGAGCTTCTTCTTCTCTTCCGGATCTGCGGTGAACTTGGCTTGTGCGCTCTAAGTCAACAGGTGTCGGTGATCGCTTTTCGTTGCAACGTCGGTCGGTATCCGGATGAAGGGCACTTTTGGGTTGAATCGGAGCTCCTGGCGGAATCTATGGCCGGCGGGCGATGCAAACAGCTGCAGTTACACCAGTGTACTCTGGGATTTACCCTTCCGGACCTCCGGGTTAGCGGGTCGTTATCAGTAGGCTGGGGGAATCTGTGTCGGTTGGTGGAGGGTCAGCTGCCGGTTGTTGATTTGCAACGGATGGCCGAGGCGGTTGCGCGGGCAGTGCATCTGCGGTCACGTGATCGTTGGGAAATTATGATGGTAAGGTGCAGTCAATTGTGTTGTTAGAGAACGTACGTACAATGAGTGCCTTGTTTTTTGCAGGTTTTGGAGGAATTCACCAAGCCGGACCCGCGGGAGACCAATCCGTACCAAGGACACGAATGGACCGAGAGCAATCTGCACACCCTGGACCTTTTCAAGTTGTCCCGCCTCGCCCAGTATGCGCTGAGCTGTCATGTCGGCTTGAACCTGTTTGACCAGCTCCCCTTTGTGAATGGATTTTAGCCTCTTTCGGAACGTGTGGACTGCAGTTGCTTAATGCCCTCCTTACCGGTACATTGGAGATGTTTTTTCATTCACTTCCCCGGCTGTGACCACAATGTTCCCTTACTTGCCAAAACTTTTTTATTTGTGTGATCATCACGAGAGTCTTTGTCTGCGATAAGTTGTTCGGTTTTCTGGTCCGATCAAAGTTGTACGACGGCGATCAGTAAATTAACTTCGAAACGAATAGCAAGACAATATTGATACCAAAAATACAACAAAGAAAAGGAGAACAAACAGAAGAATCTGATGTGGGTATAGGGAAACCAGTGTAGAGTAAACAGAAAACGATCGAAACAAACCAACCAATGCGGTTTTATGTATGCAAGTACGGTGTGTTGTTTTGAAGTGTACGAGTAAAAAAAGAGTGAATTTAAATAACGACGTCTATATTCAGTTTTCGTTTCAAATTTGCGATCCATGTTATATGTGATGCCGACTTGTTTTGCTCAATCAGCAACACACTGACCCTGTTATATTTACAACGTGTAAAAATGACGAGCTAAAACGACCCGGTCCGCTTTCGGCCAATGAACCCAGTCTCCCTTTCAAGCCACGCCTTTCCTCTCTGCCACAAGTTTTTCGACTTTACCCTCGGCTTTCGTACGGGTAATTTGACGTCCTTCTCCTCCGGGGTCAAATCCACCACCCGCCCCAGGAAGAGAATCATCCCCGAGAGATTGTGCCGCACACAAAAGATAAACGGCCGATTGGCGTGGAAGTCGACCACTTCCTGTGCCGTCGAGCGTAGAAAGCGCCGCACGGGCGGTACGTCGCTGTTCCGCCGCTGACGAAACTTCTCTCCATCCTTTTCCTTTTCGTCGAAGTACTCCGAACTGGTCCCATGCTCGTTGATACCTGCGACGTTAAGACGTGCAAACAATCGACCACATTTCATTTTAATTAAATCCTACCAAATGTGCACTTGTGGTAAGCACCCGTCAGTCGGAAATTGTGCACCGGCTCATTGACAATCTTGGAGAAGTCGGCATTCTCGGGATTGTTGACGCCCAGTTTCCCGAAAAAGTCTTTTAAATCCAACGTGTGATCCACCTCGAACATGGGCAGCTTGACATTCACTTTGCGGAGCGTCTTCTGGATCCCCATGTTCTTAAAGTCGTTCAACGTGAACTTTTTGGTCAGATCGCTGAGTGATACCAGCCGGCCTGTGGGCGTCTCGCAGGGAAGTAGGAGACATAGTGAAGCCTCGTTGTTGGAGTAGGGAATCTCCAGATAGTGGTAGCACAGTTTTCCCTCCTTAAAACATGTACAGGGGAAGAAATTAGGCACACATTAATGCATCAGTTGAAATCAAAACTTTTCTGTTATGAGCGTCAAAATCGGTGATAATCCCATTCTGAGTCAATCTTGAGACCTTGTACATGTCCGATGAATTACTTTTATCGATCAGCTCCGAAACTTGTCCGATACGTCCTATACGTTATAAGTATACGTACACGTTGTATACGTCTACTTACTGGATTTGAAACCGAAGCGCATCAGTTTTTGATGACATCACGGTAATTAACTAACAATGTACATATGTTGTAATACGCTTTGATGTACGTAATTTGGTTGTGAGCTGCTAGCGCTGTCATGGGCAGTTTAAAAGTTGCGATCCTATTCAGTCAGCCTTACCTTGTAATACGGCAGATGCATCGCCGGATGACTCAAAAAATGGATCTTGACCTTTGACCCGTCGAGGTTATGGAAGGTATCAACGCAGACGTCCTCTTCGGTGAACTGGTGCTGCCAGCGCCCCCGCACGGAGGTGACACTGATGAGGAACATGGTGGTTAACTCCTCGCCGTGGTCCACTTTTGAGATGACCGGAAGTGCCTCCTGGATTTGCCCGCGCGTGTTTTTCTTCACCCAGGCGTTGATCTCGTCGCGTAGATCCTTGAAATCCTTTTCATCGTGCATCGCTTGCAGCTCCCCGACGTCCAGACTGAAAGAGCGGGCGTTGTGGAAGAACTCGGTGGTCACGCGGAGACCCTTCCGGAAAAAGGCGCGATGGGCTAGGACCAGTTGGAAAGGCGTCTGCAGCTCGTGATCCTATCAGTTAAGCTGGTGTTTGCTTGGTAAAGAACATACCCGGCGAAATGTGTCTATCTGGATTCATACATTCTTCACGTAAGCTGGTTTTAAATTAGATTTTAAAAGCAGAACAATCTGTTAAAATGTTTACTATATATTATGTACTTATGATATTTAAGTTATGATTATATATAGGAGGTATAAGAGCTTACTGTATGGTATAATACATAATAATATATTATGTGTCTGTATTTATGAATGGTAGTGAACTGCGAGTACTAAAAGACCGAAGCAGGCAAAATTAAACCACATCAGTCATGTTACCCGTTAGAAGTACTCGTCCCGAGCAAACGTTTTCACATCGAACATTTACTATTAGTAATGACCGATTAGTGTAACCGAACCAAAACGGAAACGTATAACGCAAAAACTAATTTCACAATACTGGTATTATTACACAGTAAGAGCTCATTAGTTGTTGCTTCAGCCTTCGGGTGCTATATATGAGTCAGCTGGAGTAATTTCAACGTGCAATAAATGATTACCCAAAGTCAAACATGCATACACAGAACCAAGAATTCCTTTTGTGTTGGGAATATAAGTCCAGCGATTGCGCAACGATAGCGACTCGCTGCAAGTAAAGAGATCCTTCGCTTCGCTTTAAACGTTTAACGAACTTTAACTTTAACCAGTATCATTTAAACATACTGCAATAATCAAACAAATCGCTCATGTAAAGCGGGTACGCAACTGAACTGATAAACTATCAGATGTATTCTAGCCGGCTAGTATGTAACTCTGATGTATGCAGGTACCTTCAATGGAAAGCGATGATCGTGCCGTTTGCACAGATGCGCCACCGCCTGCCGGAAAGCGATGGTGATGAGCTCCGGTGTACAGCGGGATTCGAATAGCTTATCAAAATGCAGGATACTGGCCAGTTTATCCGCCGTTTTCCCACCACTACCCACATAAATCAACCCGGCGGCGCTGGCCGTCGCAAATGTCCCCACAACGAAATTCTGGTTCTGCCCCTCTTCTTCGTCGACAATCTGCAAACTGGAACGGAACATGGAGTAACTCAAACGCATCACAGGTCCACGAAGCTGCTCCATTGTGTTGCATGTAAAAAATCAAATGACAAATCTGGAAGTCTTAAATTACTTGGATATTAACAAGAAATTTGTAAATTCCACAATCATGTAATTAAGAAAATACACTAGGGGAAATGTTGATCGATGATTCGATGTAATAGCTTTAGTAATCAACATTATACACGGCAGAAAAGAAAGTCTGTTTGTTTGTTTTTTCCAGTACATTTTGTGCGAAAAATTTTCCATTTAATTGATCTATACACGGCAGCCATTCCGGCTCGGCTGGGGGGCATACTTTCGCTTTCTTCCGACGTTTGATGGCCGTAAGACAATGAATTCTCAAAGACGCCGGTGACTGTCTGTTGTTTGTGTGCAAACTATGCCGCTTTTGTTGGCTGTACCACCATGTGTGAAAACTATCCAATCATGTTCAATTTTGATCGTATGTTAGTATTTACACGCGCACAGGTAAACTACAAATAAATACGCACAGATTTTGACATAAGTCCAGAAAAGCATTAAACAGAGCGCATCGACGAAGTGATAACTAAGGTTGATAAAAACTTTCGTACCAAACCTACAAACCAAAAAGGTTACTGAAAGGTCACAGCGTCAAAACCCCGGGAAGCGCCCAGAATTATGAAAAATGCGAACAGTCCTTTCAAATAACACAGCTAGCGCTGTTTAAGTCTCCACTGCATAGTCTGGATCCGTTTGCGCCCAATAGGACTAAATTACTTGGTCCGCCTCTACTGGCGCCCGGTTCACATTGTCCCTGTCCGCGTGCGCCCTATAAACCCCTTCTCATCCGCCAGCCAGTCGCGGGTCCGCTGAAACAGCGTCCTGGCTTCGGAGCGGTCCTCGACCGTGGTCCGGCCCTGGGTGACGACCGAATCCTCCGACGGGCTGGGTTTGGCCCGCGCTGTATCTTCTTCGGGCAGCGGGGTCAGATCGACGACGCGCCCGCAGAACAGGAGCATGCCCGAGGCGTTGTGGCGGATGGCGAAGATGAAGGGTCGGTTGGCGTGGAACTGTACCGGCTCCGGCATGGCTGAGCGGAGTTTGCGCCGAACCGGGGCCACTATGACTGAGTTGGCGCGGGGCCGCGGCTTCTCTGTGTGGTCTTCTTCATCGTGAGCTTCTGGATTTTCCGAAGGTTTCTTCTTGTCGAAGAACTCGGCGCATGTTCCGTTCTCATTGATCCCTGCAAAGAAGCGCCGTTTCGGAACATGCTCTACCGGAAATACGAAAAAACGCTTACCAAAGGTGCACTTGTGATAGGCGCCGGTCAATCGAAAGGAGTGCAGCGGCGCATTGACCATATGCGAGAGATCATCCTCTTTGGGATCCTCCACTCCGATTCGTTCAAAAAAGTCCTTCAAATTGAACACATGCTCCACCTCGAAGATGGGCATCTTTAGATCGACCTTCCGCAGCCGCTTCCGCCAGCCGATGGACTTGAGTTCGCCGTATTTGAGCCGCTTTACCATGTCCGCCATGGTGGCCTTCTTGGAATCGTAGGGCATACAGAAACACAGGGACGCTTCGTTGTTCGTGTAGGGAAGCTCCACATACCTGTAACACGGCCAAGTTTATTAAAAGAACCTGATACGTACACATTGTACCGTTCGTAAGCGTAAGCGAGTCTAGAAGTCCAAATAGAACTGTCAGCACTTATTCCATCGGTTAATCGACCGGAATGGAAGTCACTCCATCTTTGTCTATTACCAAAGTTCACTAATTGGTCCTTTCGGACACGATCACTCTTTTCAAAGTGGTCCCATTAGCTAGAAATTTAACCGGCATGTACCTCATTACGAGCTGTGGAACTCTCTTGGTTGGGCATCATACTTTTTTAACAAGAGCAATTAAAGTTCACCATTATGTATTAGGAAGAACTGCATTATGTATGTACCACTCATAGCAGACGAAACCGCTCTGGTCCAAGAGCATATTCATACGTACACGTATTCATACGTGTACGTATGAATATGCTCTTGTCTGGTCTTCATTGCCAACATCGGCATAAAGCGACTACATAGTTATTATTGCTAGTATTACTGCTATCTGCTATGTAAAAGCGGATATTCTAACATCTGCTAGAGAATGACTATCAGTCACGTACTTGATGTTCGCCTTCTTATCCTCAAAGTAGGGTAAATGTACCGCCGGACATGTGATAAAGTTAATCGTGGCCTCAGAGCCGTTAAGGTTGTGGAACGTCCCGGGATGGATATCCTCCCGCGAAAACGGTGTCTGCCAGCTAGCTCGCAGTGAGTTAACGCTAATCATGAACATGTTAGTCAAGGCCTCCTGATGGTCGACCAACGCCAGGGGCGGTAGGGCCTCGGTAATCTGGCCCCGGGTGTTCTTCTTCACCCAAGTGTTAATCTGCACACGGAGCTTCTCCAGGTCGTGTTCGTCGCTCATGCCCTCAATCTCCCCCACATCCAGACTGAAGGCTTTGGCGTTGTTGTAGAACTCGGTGGTAATGTTGATGCCCTTGCGGAAGAAGACGCGATGGGCTAGGACCAACTGGAAGCGGGAGTGTAGTTCCTGCTCCTGCAAAATAAAATGAAACATGTATTCCGGTCATTACGATAATTATTGTTATTAAAAATTACTTCAAAACTAATTAATAAAAAAATTGTTATCAGAACTGCGGAAGGTACAGATCAGCTTGTTACTTGTTTCAGCGTTTACGTACAGATATAATGGGCGTAATTGTTAACAACATTCCCACTGGTACACGCTTTTCTCATAATTTTATATCTTTTGATTACTACGTTGTCAATAATAGTAATACTGCAAAGTTCAAAAATAAATGCTCTTAACAACCACAATACATTCAATTTATGTACATCGTTAGCTGTGAGGTCTCGCTAATGAAAAGTTAGCTGTTGATGTTACCGGCATTTACCTTCATGGGAAAGTGATGATCCGGGCGTTTGGTCAAAGCGGAAACAGCCTGTCGGAAGGCAATAGTAATCAGTTCCGGTGTACACCGACTCTCAAAGAGCGTATCAAAATGCAGCAACTTGGCCAGCCGGTGCGTAGCCTTCCCTCCACTACCCACGTAAATCAACCCGGCAGCCGACGCTGTCGCAAAGGTCCCCACGACGAAATTCTGGTTTGGTCCCTCGGCCTCGTCGACGTAGCCCATACCGGCATGTAGCATCTGGAAGCCCATATGCTCGATGGGGCCGCGTAACTGCTCCATATTCTGAGAAGCTTTTGAAGCACTTGAAACTGCGGATCAGCTGGCTAAAGGTGGAATTTCGTTCGTTATCGGAATTAACCAGATTATGCGGACAATTTATGCACGTTACTCCCGAATCAAGAAATAGCTCTCAGTCTGTCAATCCTTACAATCGTTTGCATTAATTAATAATTATTCAAAGGATGAACTGAGTCGGAATAATTAAGGAAACCGTCCTTGTCTAGGCCGTCAACGTGGTTTGTATGTAAACATCGGAATTTTTCTGTTTTCCACTCGCGTGAAAACGTCGAATAAGAATGTCGCCTGGGGGTACTTTCATATCGATACGATGCGACCAATTAGCAATCATCAATGACAGTTCTGTTATGCAGCCAGTGGCGTAATCTTTTTTGGGATGGCGATCATTAGAGCAACGTATCCGCAGGATTTAGGATGGATTCTGGGACATTATCATGGACATTTGCATCGAATTAGATTGCCTGTTCACTGCACAGCATGCCCGCCGGATAAGACGCCCAAGTGTGCGCTGGTATTCCATGTTGAGTAAGAAAAATACCACCTGTAAAGAATTGCTTGCAAGTTGCAACGCTATTATACTACGATTTATCATCCCTAGGCACATAACATAGTATGTACTGTATCTGTACGTACTCATTACTGTGCCTAATCGCGCACTCAATGGTTATAGTATATTGGCTGTACATAAATCAAACCTGTAGCTGTTATTTTTAGATGTATGCTTTTATTATTAGATGTTCAGTTATTTTTTGGATGTTTTCACGGAGTTCCTGTTAAAGATAACAGCTAAATCAATTAACGCTTCTGGAGCGCCATTCATTTAGTCTAATTCGAAGTATTCGGTGATAATAACATCAATAATTATATCATCTGGATCTATTGTAGGGTGCTGCGCAACCAAACAGCCCGAAGCTCGCTCTTGAAATTTGTCGGCGATGTTAAAGACGGCAAACAGGTTTGTTCTTTATACGACATACGTATTCGTATCTATTTGTACATTAATCTTATAGTGTACCTATATCAGGTAAGAAAGTGACCAAAATGTGGGTAAATTTTAAAAACTGCATAAAATATATAAAATGAACGATATCAAATACAGCAAGCTGTCCACAACAAAGAAATAAAACGGGAATTATTACACATTTTACTTTGCATGCTTTTCCAAAAAAAAAAATTTAATATCAGTTTTGCACTAGAAAGATAACTGTACTGTACACAATATCGTAATATGACCAAAGTCCAATCGGCGTCGTGCAAAATACCATTCCTTATCCTTTTATTAGTAATGTTTCGCACAGTCGATACGTACAGGTAGTGAGCACATATTCGACATATTGTTTTAGACATCTAGTTAACTATATAAAGTAAATAGTACAGCTTTCTGTTAATGACCTGTGAGCGACCTAACTACCGCCGAAACTACTGCCGAATGTATGTGTACTATGCAACAGAATACGTACCGGTTGAGACGCATACGCCGAGAGAAACAGCGTCCTAGTCCACAAATCCACGAGCGGATACCTCACACTGACATACCGAAACTGCGCGGACAGCAGCACCCCCGGGACATATGACACCCCGTGTACCAGCGTCGACACCAGCAGCATCTTGGCGATGATCAGCCGGCGCTCCTGCACTTTCCGACTGACCCCGGGGATCTCTCCGCCCACCCGCCGCTTCTGCCGCTGCAGCAGTACCA